>JACXGJ010008724.1:0-26286 GCA_016801105.1 Esox niger
GATGATTAGGATACAAGAAGAGTGCATTGAAGGAGGAGTAAAGGATGATTAGGATACAAGAGGAGTGCACTGTAGGAGGAGTAAAGGATGATTAGGATACAAGAAGAGTGCACTGTAGGAGGAGTAAAGGATGATTAGGATACAAGAAGAGTGCATTGAAGGAGGAGTAAAGGATGATTAGGATACAAGAGGAGTGCACAGTAGGAGGAGTAAAGGATGATTAGGATACAAGAAGAGTGCACTGTAGGAGGAGTAAAGGATGATTAGGATACAAGAGGAGTGCACTGTAGGAGGAGTAAAGGATGATTAGGATACAAGAAGAGTGCACTGTAGGAGGAGTAAAGGATGATTAGGATACAAGAGGAATGAGGTACCTGTATTTTGCTCGATCCTGTTCACCCAAAAGCAGGTACATTACATACAAAGAAAACCTGGGGGACTAACAACTAACGTTTTGCTTGGTCGGTCAAGTTAAATCCATGCATGTTAAATAGATTATATTACACGCCAAATGTTGGTGAGGTCTTAATATGTCCTTTAAGGGCATTTAGATGTTCACGTATGTCCACAGTGCATAAAGTTACGAGTCAGTGTAAGGACACTGTACACTTTATTGGTTTATATTCACCTTAATAGAATTTGGCTTCTTGGGATATTATTCTAAACACTTGTTTATACTTTAATAAAACCGTTTTGCAGTTAGCTGGCAATCACATTTTCCTTCTGTACATGTCACTCTCGCCTGTGACACACAAGGGACCCGGAAAAGGTCAGTTCTTACGCATTTCACCACACGCATATCAGGAAAAATCGTTACCCTGTGGCGTGGAGAGTTTTAAAAAAGGAGGGCAAAGCCAAAGTGAAGTGAGTCTCCCCTCTATATTGGGCTGTGTGGTGGGTTTACTTGGCCTTTAAGAGGAAGATAGAGAGAGAAAGCGAGCTAGAGAGAGTGAGCTGCCTGACCGATAACCTCCCCACATTGCTCCATGGAACCTTGCCCTGCTAATAGTTTCCACGCCGGAAGGGAGAGGAGAAGAGCAGTGGAGAGCAAAGTGGAGAAGATGGAAGGAAAAGAAAGAGGGAGCGGTAGGAGACACTTCCTGTGGCTGGCTGGGTACTGACCACACCACGGAGGGAGCAATGGGTGTTGGGCTGTTGTTGGTACTGTGGAGGAAGCATAGTCAGTGAGACCCTGCTGTTCCAGGCATAGGGAATGGGGCAAGCTGCCTCACGTTCTCGGCCCAGTGACAAGCCAGGGCCCTGCTGATTTCCTTCCAGCCTCAATCGGATTGCAGCCTTTCATAAAGGGATACTGTAGGTATGGGACACAAGGTACAGGGCAAGAGCCCCCTAGCCTCTATACACCACCATCATGCGTAATTTCACAGTATTCGGAATTGAAAAGTTCTGTCAGGAGCAGTAAAACCTTCAAAGATTTCTAAAGTTGCACCATGAGAGCATCTTACCAGGCTTCATTACAACTGCATCATGCCATGTTGCAATGTACGTCAGTGGGTGGAGAACAACCAACTTCATCATTGTGGTCAAACTCTGTCGTCCATGACTTTCATACCAGGCGGTGGTAGAGGAAGGCTTTAAAAAAGTAATTGACCCCAGCTACCTAAGCCATTTTCTCATTTAAATTTGTGAAGGACATTTAACTTGGAACATTGGTCGCAATCTAGATGTTATGTGACATGCTAATTCTCTAATTTCCGGCTACTTAATTAACAAATGAAAGCCTCACAGAAGAAAGACTGACCCTTAAAAACCTAGTTGATGTGTGTTGTACTTTTCCAACGAAGTATCTTTATTTGCAAGATATAGGGTTGTTATGATTATACTGCAGCACTACACTCATTATTCTACAGCATTATACATTGTTTAATGAAATTATATGCTGAGAAACACAAAAGATTTTTGAAAGTTTGCAGTGATTTAAGCAGCCTATGTTAGCATAAATAACACCCGAGAAGAGAATTTTGAAATGTAGGATTTTGTGTGACGAATTAATGTATTTTTTATGTGCTGTGAAGATTTAATCTTTACCATTTTTCATCAGGGTACTGCTCTTCTTTCTTGTTCCAAGACTGATAATTGTTGGAGGCGGTACAAAAAAGCCTCTTTCTGTTGGTCTTCAAGAAATGAAGTCAGGACAACGGGAAATAAACAAAATTGTTAGCCAATACAACAAATCAGTGGTATTTTTAATGGCATAGACCAAAGGTGAGAGCTAGCTATGTGCCCAAAAATGTGCACATTTTTATTGGGTTCATTAATGCTCCTGTCAGCGACAATCTAATCGCAGCAAAGCTTTAGGTAAGGCATGGCTATAGACCTTTCAACATCCTAAGCACAATTTTGATAAAATTTTTGATACAGTTTATTAGTTAAAGTTGAAGGTGTCCAGTAATCACTTTGTGATCAGGGACCATTTGATCTTTCCATAGACGACAGAGCTCTGGCCATTGGGTAATTTGGCTAGCTAGTTAATATTAGGTTTCTGATACATGTTGCTAAAGTTTGTTACCAAAGTAACATGTTACTAAAGAGTTTACTGCCAAGTTTCACAACAAACTAGGAATTTGCTCTGGTTAGTGCAGCAATTTTGTACAAAAGAAATAAAAACAAATAAGAATTGTGGTTCATAAAAAATCCTACAATGTGATTCTCTGGATTTTTTTTTCTCATTTTGTCTCTCATAGTTGAAGTGTACCTATGATGAAAATTACAGGCCTCTCTCATCTTTTTAAGTGGGAGAACTTGCACAATTGGTGGCTGACTAAATACTTTTTGCCCCACTGTATGCTCTTTAAAACGTATCTCACTGCTGTTGAAAGGGGAATCACAAGATACCAAAAAAGGAATCAACAATATCTATAGAAAAGAGGTGGTCCATGTGATCTTAGGGAGAATGTTTCTCCAAGCTCCATTATCTGACCTGATGCTAGTGAATCATGCTACTAAATGTTCCTGTCCTCAGGTGGTGAGATATGATTTTAGGTCTGTGAGACAAAAACAAACTTCTCAAGCCAGCACCACCCAAACCACAGGGCTTGCAGAAGTCTGGAAAGGAGGATGGGCCCAGACTAGGCCTGTCTGCCAGCCCATATGATGATGGTGGTGGAACAGTAGTATGTAGTAAAGGGCAGCTGAGCATCACAGATTATACACGCTGGGGTGGCCCCTGTGTTACATTCAGCGGGTGATGAGTTCCTTTGCAATCCCTGGGGGGGATTCTGAACCAGGATGAAACCCAACTGTAACATTGTTCTGTTTTCTTCTATAGGATAGTTAGATGGCTTGCCATACAAGTCCAACTACTAAAATAGAAGGAATATATATTTAGTGTGCGTCAACATCTCCAGAAGAGTCAGTTCACCATGATTGACTGCAAAAGCCACAAGAGTCTTTAACTTCTTTATTGTGTAAGAGGGAGAAGATCTTATTCCAGAACCTACAACAGAGAAAACATTGCCCCTACTACGCCATACTGAAGTAATCCAGAGTCATATTTACCTAGGAAAGTCTAGGGAGATGATATAAATTGCCCACCTAGCAATTACCATCATACCATTGTCAGTTTACACTCAAACATTTTTTTCAGGAGGGATCAGGTTCTACCAAGAACCAGTTCATTAAAAGAACCCTTGTTAGACGACAAGAGGTCTTTGTAAGGCAAAGGCTTACCATCCGAAGAGCAATTTTTGGAGGAAAATGGTAATTGATCATTCTTTGGAAAATGTTTGTGTTACTGTTGTTAGTGTTGACCTCAGTATTTAAAACCCCAAGAAACATGGTGTCATTCGTTGTGTTATAAATAGCTCTGGACAATTTTTTTTTTGCTGTGTCCTTCTTGCTATTGCAAACTCTGAATGTAAAATGAAATATGACATTTTATCTACATGGTTTTTGCCTGTTACACAAATTTGTTCAGGGTTTCAAGTTGTCTTATAAAAAAGTAACAGTGGTACATAACTTTGGAGCCAATAATGATTGGCTGAGTAGTGGGTTGGTGCAAGTCAAGGCAAAAAAAAAGTATTTTGGAAATGTATTAAGTTAATAGTAGCAGGGTTCCAAACAATTCCTTGTTCTCACAATGTCTGAAATAGCATAATCCCTCATGTAATATAGTTTGTCTTGGAAAATATCATGCCAGATTGTTTATCTTGCCTGAAATCCATAAACAGCAGTTATCACAAACTTCCTACACTCACTTGCCCCAATACCACTGCAGTCAAAGTTGTCTAAATAGCTAGCTACTGAATTTGAGTCACCTTACCCATTTTCTAATTAAAAACCTCAGCTTGGCAGTGGAAAATGCTAGGTTCTGACAATGATGATAGCTATATAATATTGGTAAACACAGTTTGAGTACTTGTATTTGTTTCATGTTGTCGTTTTGTAATTCTTCTGCAACATTTGACAAATAGATTTCTAATCTCAATGAGCCTTTCCTGGTTAAGCATATGTAAAAAAATGCAGAGTGGAGCAGTTAAAAAATATAATATCCTATTGGTTAGTTTAGCTAGCTAGGATTGCACATTGGCATCCGTGATGTAATGATAAAAAAGTGGGTGAATTTTAAACTTTAGGCAACTGTGTTGAGATGAACAATCATTAATTGCATGTTACTCACCAAACTTTTGTTCAATTAAATCTTCAAAACTCGGAATATTATAAATTAGGCTTTTAACTTGCATTATGGTGAGCATTATCCAGGAGCTTGTATTGAGTGTGCCTTTATAAATTAGCAAGACACATTCTACTCGTCTATAATTGTTTTGTTATTTATTTTCATTAAAGGTATTATGATAGAATAAGGGACACATAATATCTAAGAAAATTGTTCAACATTTACATTATTAACATTCTGTGATTACTATGTATATATCCCTAACAGGGTGGAATACCTTCACAGTCTCCGTCTGAACGATCTACCCATTATTATTATTATTATTATTTGAGTGCCTGAGATTGACCAACATATTTTCCTGACAGTTAAACATGTCACTATTCTGACATAATGCTATAAACATGAAACATCTATTTTTTTCAAAAGTTATGATGCCAAAATATTACTGTATAACAGGAATTACCCTTATACACTTGCAGTGTCTATCATTTTGTCAAGGTCTTTATACCACACAAACTTGTATGTTTAATTCCTAAAGTTGCCACTTTTGTGCAATTCCTCACACACTTTATTATTAATATTTTTTGACAAAGCACTCATGAAATCCCTTCTCCCTATATTTATAGTTAAAAAGTTGGAACACCTCACAGTTTTTGCGGTCTTTCAGTGATGTGCTCACACTTTGTGTTGCTCCCTGTCTTTTCACTGACGGTCATTATGCTAGCTAGCCAGTGATGGTTGACTAAACAATGGATAGTGATTTTAACCTACACAGAATTTTGGGTTCATATCCTTTATTTGGGTCAGATTGTATTTTTGAAGAACTGTGACAGAGTTCATTTGGAAGCTGCTTGAGACCATCTCATTCAAGCAAGCCATGCTGATGTTTGGTGAGCACCAGGGGGAAAAATGTGTTTTCTTTCATCCCCAAACGAACTGGACTAATAATCAATTAGCTATGTTAAGATGTACTGATGTAGCTTGTTTTAACAAAACTGGCATCCTGTTTTTGTCCAAAGCGGGACACCCTGAATTCCAAATTGGGCAATACTCAACCTTGTTTTTCTACCAGGTCCACATCAAGTTTAAGTTTATTTGTCAAGTGTACCGAATAACACAGCGTCATCATGCGCAGTGGAATTCTTGTGACACGGCTCCTGGCAACTTGTTATATAAAGCGTCATTTATCATAGGAAATAGTTTTATTTTGAAACATTGCCAAATGTAGTGTTTTTTAGGTTAGTTTATTATCACTGTCATTTTCGGTTTAGGTTTGGATGTATCAATTAAAAGGTTTGGCCTGCAGGGACACTGGTAGTAAGACTTGGGGTAAGCATAGGTAAATTAAATGCGTATTTAGTGTCTATTATTATATGTGTGGAGTTATTTTTAATATAGCTTTGGTGTACTTTACAGTACCTTACTTTTTGCTGTGTTCTTTAAGTATTATGAATGTTGAATCATATATCATTAATGAATGTCCTGTAGTTTGATTGCTGGACAATGGAAGTCATGCATCCATTTATATTTAACAGCTCTAAACCCAGCAGTTCATTAGATGTATGTACTGTATATGAAATATAATAAGAGCATTATAATAAATCAGATGTTTAATATTGCCTTCTTGTGAAACCAAAGAAGTATTGCCTTTAACGTGGTTCATCAATACGGATAATAATTTATCAAAAGAGCTGTATTTGTCCCTTTTTTATTTCAGTAGCTTCACTTGTGGGTGAAGGACAGCACCTTATAATATTCCAATTTGGTAGACGTGAATTTCTCACTCAAACATATTTTTGGGGTGGAAATCATAACAATGTGCATAATGGTAAAGTCTTTTGAAAACAATTTGAACGTGTGGCCTTTTTAACATATTAGATTCTGTCACAGTGCAATGGGTAGGACACAGGCGCAGAAATGGAGTGGTGTTAATAATCAATGTTTTAATGAAAACAAAGAAACAAAACAATAGCAGCTACTAGTGACGTCAGGCAATGGGTACACAGCAACCAAAAACCATAATGACCCACACCGAGTGTGGGCCAACATTCAACATCAATGGGTTCCCCAATTGGAGGCAACGATCTACCTCCAATTGGGGAGACCAAACTAAAATAGAGCACCTACTTTTATCCTGTCCTGACTATGGCCCCAGCCCAGTGCAGAGATAGCTAGGGGCATAGCCAGGATGTGACAGTACCCCCCTTTAGGCGCGGGCTCCAGAACGTGACCAGGGACAACCTAGGGGGGGCGGGTGGAACGACGGCACTCTGTCAGGTGGAGGCTCAGCACCTCAGTGCAGCAGGGGGCGGCGGCTGCGGCTTCAAGGCAGCAGGGGGCGGCGGCTGTGGCTGCGGCTTCAGGGCAGCAGGGGGCGGCGGCTGCGGCTTCAGGGCAGCAGGGGGCGGCGGATGCGGCTTCAGGGCAGCAGGGGGCGGCGGCTGTGGCTGCGGCTTCAGGGCAGCAGGGGGCGGCGGCTGCGACTTCAGGGCAGCAGGGGGCGGCGGCTGTGGCTGCGGCTTCAGGGCAGCAGGGGGCGGCGGCTGTGGCTGCGGCTTCAGGGCAGCAGGGGGCGGCGGATGCGTCTTCAGGGCAGCAGGGGGCGGAGGCTGCGGCTTCAGGGCAGCAGGGGTGGCGGATGTGTCTTCAGGGCAGCAGGAGGCGGAGGCGGAGGCGGAGGCTTCAGGGCAGTAGGGGGCGGCGGCGCCTTGGAGCTGGCATTGTGAGTGGAGCAGGCCTTGGCTGCTCCAGACTGGCCAAGGGCTCCACCACTGGTGGTGGGAACAGGTATGGCAGGTCATGGAAGCCCCACCAGTCCTCACACCTATCGACAGCCGGGAGGTCTTCTACCGCCATCACCCCACACGTGAGAGGCAGCAAGGGCTCGTCGTCCCACCCCTCGGGGGATGGCAGCCGTGCTTTGGGGCCCTCTGCATGCTAAAATTATTAGGGGTGACTCCCGGCAGGTCTGTGTCGTCGCCTCTGGCGTTGTCTCCTCCAATTGCTGCGCTGGGCTGGCCAGGTGTGCAGCTGGTGACGGTAGGGGTTCTCCTCCTCCTCGGTGTCGCTGTCAGGCCAACCAAGGAGTTCCCCTACCGTCCATCTCTGCTGTGTCTCTGACAGGTGGATCACTGGTGACATCAGGCAATGGGTACACAGCAACCACAAACCAAAATGATCCACCCAGAGTGTGGACAAACATTCAACATAAATGGGTTCCCCAATTGGAGGCAACGATCTACACCTGCCTCCAATTGGGGAGACCAAACAAAAATAGAGCAGCTTCTTTTGTGCTGTCCTGACTATGGCCCCAGCCCAGTGCAGAGATGGCTAGGGGCATAGCCAGGACATGACAGATTCAATTCAGATTTTAAAAAATTCACAAAAACATAGGATGCCATCCTAACACCAAAACATTTTAAATGTAAAAATTACAATTAAGTCTGGAAAAAACTAAAGGCCGTCATTTATTATGCAACCACTTAAATCGAACTATCACTATGCTTGTAATATTTTATCTGTAAACGTACATTTTTTACATCAACAAACTTCATAATTGCTATAATTCTCAATGCCAAACCAGTAAAGGACCTTCGCTGGTGGGTTTGGTGGTGAGTTAAGCATACAAATCATATTACCCTAAAAATAAAAGGATGTTCCACCCGAATTGTGACTGTTATGGACTTTTCATGGGAGAGAATAGATAGAGTTCAGTCCACTTTTTCTGTGTTCTCCAGTCTAGGGTTTACGTCAGAATGTACGTGGAGGCCCAGTGCTTTTAATATGACTTGCCTGTTCAGTCCTTGAAATATGCCTATTGTCATTTCTATTGATCCCTGGTTTCACTGTTGCCCTAATGCAATTAGGAACCGATCTGGATTGGTTGAGAATGGGTCCTACAAATCTAACTGTCATATCACATTCACACTGGCTTGAATGTGATTATTGGTGGAACCTATCTCCATGGTCGAGAGGGTCCCTGACATCATGAGTATTCTGTTGCTTGGATCTGTTGAAGGAGACGAAGGAGAAGGTTGGTATGGATTTCATGCTGCAAATATATGTTTTCATATGGTTCTAGACTAGCAATTGCAACAGTTAAATGCGGTGAGGTGGTGCTGCTGGGAAACATTTCTTTCAATGTTCTTTAAGAGTCCATGTAAAAAAAGTGTAGCGTCAGTCAATGTCCAACAAAATTTGTTAAAAACCAAATAGTCACCAGACACTGAAAACGGATAATATTATATACTGTTCACTTAGTCACTGGAGTTTTGCATTCAGGTTGCTATCATTCACATCACCTATCAGGGACATATCTTCTGAAGACCGTTTCCAGGAAAAAGGTTCATGTGTGGACATTGCGTGTGTTGCACCCTGCGCACCCTTTTGAATAAGCATGCTAAATTATTATAATATACAACAGGTGTTGAAAGTCCTCGTCTCTGTGGGACAGCATGCTGAAAACATAGGGAACGGGTCCAAGAGCAGAGTGCGTTTTAAGAGGAGGATGCAGATTGACAGTCTTTGGTTTGGTGTGTGTGTTTTTCTCTTGCATCTGTCTTTGCGGACCAAGCAAAAAAGACAGGGTGGGATGCCGGGCGGGACGAAACGCTGTGTGCTTTGCCGCGGCACGGCCTTGAGATGGGAAAGGAAATTGCCCTTGAGTTGCGTGAGACTCCATCATCGTTCGATGATGTCTGTGACAGTGGTCGTCAACACAGCATTAATTAGGAATAAAAACAAAGCATAAACAATAAACACTAAGCCACAAAAGCCACAAACGCCTCCCATACCAATTCTGGGCCAAGCCAAAGAAAGTAATTACAATAATACTTTCAACATTTGTTTTCCCCGCTAGAAAGTCAAGCTTTATAAGGGCTTAAGTGAAACGCATTATTCAACAGATAGAAGTGTAAGGATGTCATTCATTGGAAACCAAGCAGGCTGACATTGGATCCTGTTTCACATGGCAGAGCCTGGCAGTCCCACTCTGCAGATGTGCAACTTGGCATATTGAGTCATTTCTAAAATAACCTGGTTTCGAGTGTGTGTGTGTGTCTGTGTGCAAGGGGTTTTGGGGGCCAGCTGTAACGGAATCACTTCATAAGTGAAATACCACTCCTGGTACAATAGCCTGCCACAGACCAGAGCAGTGGTAAAAAATATTTTTTCAACATGGCATAGATTAATCTGGGCATATAGGGAGTAAACGAAAATAACATTTTCACTTCCATAAAAAACACAAAACAAAAGAAGCTTGTGCATCTCATATTTGGGACTAATTTATTATTCAAACACTTGCAAGTTATTTTGACAATGTTTGTAAAACATCAACTCTCATTGTTTTCAAGGAAAAGGGATCACAATTAACACTTCTCCTTTGGAAAGTTACTGGGTTCTTGCAGTTGTTTGCAACACTTGGCTTGCAGTATTGTTTCTGACAAAACGTTTACTAAGATGTGGTCTCGGATTACTCTGGTTTAAGTGAGAAGACAGTCTATTCAACGTAGATAATGCAGGCGCTGAAATGTATTCATTCTACATAGTTTCACATGGCGAGGGGAATTTTGCCTCCACTCAAGAGAAGAAACAATTGCCACTCACTCTGAATGTTCTAGAATGGCTTATTGAGGAGGGCAAGGGGATGGACTACATTCCACAGGCCTGGTGGGAGAAAACAAGATGGCCGCCTGTCAGCGTGTGACATGTGGCTTTGTTGGCCTAGCCAGGGATGCCTCTCACGGCCGTCAGTGTGTCAGAGTGGGTTACCTCTAATCACAGATGATGGGTGGGGACCATGGAATGGATGGCTAAGGGAGGGAGAAAACCACGGTGGGCAGGGCCTCGTGATTCAAATCACAACCGGTTAAAAGGAACCATGACCACACATTGACAGCTTAACATTCCCCATGTTTAACTCATATCTCAGGCAAAGAGCTGTGAACCACCTCCACCCCACCCAGAAGGACTACTGTCGTTGCCCTTGCCCTCTTCCAGGCTTAAACCTGAGGGGAATATTACCATTGGAATGCATTTTGGAATGCCCAGGATGGAATTCCATTGAATAGCCGCTGACCCGACTCTCCACTTAGTGTCGGCACAAGGCACACATTCAGTGATTATCAACTGGACCATGGTGACCACAGCACTGCAGAATGGTTGTCCTGACCTGCCTGGGCCTTATGACTGCTATGGCTACTTATGGAAACGGGCAGGCAGTTAGGGAATCCCGTCCAGATCTGCCTGGCTGCAGTTACTAACCATTAGAAATGACCTCCCATTGTCCCACCATATTCATCATCAGCCATAGTGTGACAAAGTTGCAAGGAAGAATAGCAATGTTTGGGTTTACCAAGGCAACCTTTGTCTTCTTGAGTATTCAAAGGTTACCAAATGACAACAAAAGAAAGCGATAATACATTTCTGTGCTATGCACTGGAGAGTTATGTGTTGTAACACCTAGTGCCCTAAATCATGCTTTAAACATACCGTCTATACCCTACACACATTCCTGATACCCTCTTTAGTCTATATACCCGCCTTACCCTTCATGCCCTCTTCAACCTACAAACTCTCCTTAACATAAATACCCTTGTTACCCTTTATATCCATTTTACCCTGATTGCTTAAAGTCTGAAATGCATGGACATCACCTAATGCTGGGTTTTCTTCTTTGTGATGCTTTGCCAGACCTTTTCTGCAGCCGTGTTCAGTGGTTGTTTGTTAGTGGGCCTTAAGTTGTCTTCAGCAAGTGAAATGCAAGCTCGATCGGGTTGAGATCAGGAGATTGACTGGGCCATTGCAGAATATTCCGCTTCTATGCCTTAAAAAACTAATGTTTTTTTCACAGTATGTTTTGGGTCATTGTCCATCAGCAAAGTGAAGTACCGTCCAATCAACTTCGCTGAATTTGTCCGAATCTGAGCAGAAATTATAGCCCTATACATTACAGAATTCATCTGGTTGCTTCTGTCTTCTTTCACATCATCAATAAACACTGATGACCCAGTGCAATTGGAAGTCATGCATGCCAATGCCATCACACTGCCTTTTTTTTATGAGAATGTACTGTTGCGAACAAACTGTTGAGCTGGCTACTCCTAATTTTCCTGCAATTTCTCTGATGGATTTTTCTTTTTGCAGCTTAAGGATGGCCTGTTTCACTTGCATTGAGAGATCCTTTGACTGCATGTTGTGGGTTCACAGCAACTGCTTCCAAATGTGAATGCCACACCTGGAATCAACTCCAGACCTTTTACCTGCTAAATTGATGAAGAAATAACGAAGGAACAGCCCACACCTCTCCATGAAAAAGCATTTGAGTCAATTGACCAAATACTTTTGGTCCCTTGAAAAAGTGGTGGCTACATATTACAGAGCTGTATTTCATAAATCCTTCCTTCAATTTGGGTGTTTATACACTCGAATTATAGCTGAAAGACTGCACTTTAAGCCCATGTTCATTATTTAAGTGTAACTTGAAAATATGTTGGTAAATAGACAAAAGAAAATAACTTGACTGTCCATTTTGGGACCTAACTTGTTTTGGTAGTTGGGTGGGTCCTCTATTAACTTTCCACCAATGCATTATCACACTTTAGTAACATAAACATGAAACATGAGGGCTCACAAAACTAAACAGAGCTATAGCAACAAAATCAACAACCACAGAACAACCCATTTAGGCCAAATGTGACTATGGGTTTTGTATGCTGCTTTGATCACGTTATTCACCTCATTCACACAATCACCCGTGTTCATTAATTCTCTAGTTGCCTTAAACTCAAGCCATAAAGTATACACAGTTGTTGACTGTGACTATAACTACCATTTATTGCTTTTATTATTGACTGTGCATATAGTCTGTACAAGAGAAAATAAAAGTTCCAAAGTAAACGCATTTAATAAAATGTATTATTGGGAATGGGACTATTGATAGCAATAGTTAGCAATGACAACCAAACTAATTGGTTGTGTAGATTTGTTTGTAAAAAAAGAGTGGTGCTCATATAAGTTATGAATGCATTATTATATGTATCGTAATACCACCAATATCCACAATTGCAATATGGATTTTGGTACACGCCGCCCAGCTCTACCTTGACAACTGACAGACAGAAAATAATTCTACCAGCAGCAAACTGAGTGTCAAAACTCTTTATTTTAATATGGTAGTGTGACATCATTAGAACTACATGTGCAGAAGTAAAAGGTCTTGGCCGTATCTTTTTAGATGTATACGAAACAGACAGTGAAGTTTGTGTGGAGTACAATCAAGCAACTGGGAACCGAATCCACTGGATTACTGTACATGTGCAGTCAGGACGCGGAACGTTTCTGCCAACATTCTGAGGGTTCCCCAGCTTACCACCACCACACACAGGGAACCTATAGCGTTTCAGTTCTGGCATGAGTCTACCGACTGTATGCTATATCAGTTTTTCTTTTTTTCACTGCAATGTAGTCACCACTATCCTTCTGCATAATCCACAAAACATTTCTGTGGATTCTGAGTGATATCTGGTTAGTTGGAGACGTAAGACTCTTTCCAATCCATCAGGGTGTTGTTGGTGGTGTGGTCGCTGCACCTGTTTAGCCCAAACACGTAATTGCCAAAAACACTGTGGCTGATGATGGCCTGTTTTCTTCAGAGACATTTTGGGAATCAGTGGGTTTGAGTATCAGTGGGTTTGCTGTCGTAGATTGAACATGAATAGAAGCTGAGCTCATGCACTTATACTTAGAAACCAGCCATAGGGATGTTGTCAGATTGTGTCAGAGAATGTATTGACTTTATTAGGGTGTTTTTAAGATAAATCATTTGTTACAGATTTAAAAGGCCGCCCACATGTCTTAGCCGATATGCATGAAATTAGTTTTGAAATGTTCATGGTGTTTCTAATATTATTAAATACCTATGTTATTATTAAGAATATACTACAAGTGATGTTGTTTTTGAATAATGACAGTTAGTGCTGTATTTTAAAATAATATAATGTAATTCAGCTTTCAAATACTCACACAACATTTGTTTAGTGATTAGCTGAGTTAACTCTCCACAATCTTCATCTTGACTAATGTCCCAAAGTAAATAAAAAAGTGGGTGGTAATCCAATAATAACGATCTCATGGTAATTTGCATTAAAGGAGTATGGAAGTGGTTTGTCATTGAGTAGTCACTGCGGGTGCAAACATCATGGACATGTGACAAGTGAAAGGAATATTATCTACCTGTTAAGCAAGAGACCCCCTTCACTTCAAACAGATTAGTGGTTTGCGTTTAACTTCTTTAGGAACGACTGTGAGTCATGGGTGAAACCATGGCGGATGGGGAATCAACACAAGTACTGGTCTAGCACACAGTTCTCATCATCTGTCCAAAATGAACGGTGCACACAGATTCCACAATGAATGCTAATTCGGTCGGCCAGTGATAAATCGGTTCAAGAGGATGCATCAACAATAGACTTATAAGGATTCGCCCAGGTGTCCTGCGAGGAAGCATTAAAACTGGTCATGACAACCATTGGACATGGAACAGCCTGTTGTTAAGAGGAGACAGCACTCTCTTGAACCATCTTTAAACATAATGTGTTCATTCCAGAGGATCAGCTAATTTCTTTAAACAGAAGTAACAAAGGGATGTGATATCTGTGCTGGTACAGACCGCTAGGTATTAGATACTCTTAGGGTGCAGTTCAAGCATTGAGGTGATGGAAGTAGAGCTTCGGCAATGATTGGAGATGAATGTGGGTTGAATGGGTTGAATCTTTTCAATGTATCAATTACAATGTCTGGAGTAATCATGCAAAGACATAGCTGTCATGTCCTGGCAGCCAGTGAGATCTCACTGGATTTCAATCAATCAAATGTATTTTATAATGCCCTTTTTACCTCAGCAGTTGTCACAAAGTGCTTTTACAAAACACCCGGTCTTAAGCCCCATGGAGCAAACAACAGTAGTGTTAAACTTCAGTCGCTGGGTGTTTTGTAAAAAAACTTTGTGACAACTGCTAATGTAAAAAGGGCTTCATAAAATATATTTGATTGAGAGGCCAAAATAAGAAGGCCGAAATTTAGGAAGAAACCTAGAGAGGAACCAGGCTCAGAGGGGTGACCAGTCCTCTTCTGGCTGTGCCGGTGAACATACTAAGAGTCCAAATAGTAATAGTTAATCGATGCATGTGGGCTATGCCCAGAGTCTATTTAAACCTAGACCAGATCGGAGGCATGACCAGATGGACAAGGACAGGGACAGACGGGGGAGGAGGGGGTCAGCAGAGTAGCAGCTGAAATAGTCAGGTATCTTCTTTGATATGCAACATAACCAGGAGGACTTTGGACAGGGACAGCAACAAGTCAAGTCTGGTACTCCGCAGTTGTGGGTCAAGACCTCATGTCCTTTTAAGTTTAAAAACGACAGAAGACAGGGAGAATTTGGACCCTACTCCCCCAGCACAATAATATAGTAGCGTAAGACCATTGAGCTGAGACAGGGCGGTCCACTGACACTGTGGCCCTATCCGGGGGAGGATCATCATTGGTTCCAGAGTAAATATCCTAACGTCACTGGTGCCAAATTAAATAACAATATCTCTTTACTCTCTAAACTTGATCGTTTTAGAATTCGCTAGAACCAACCCAAGATTTGCAGCTACATCGGTGGCCCTCCCTCCGATAAACAGTGTACGATCGCTGGCTGATTCTTTAGTCAAATACTGCGGGTAATGGAGTCGCCGATGACAAAAAATAATCTGGGCCTCCGGTAGAAAATACCTGCCAATCATTCCCCTCCAAAGACGGCTCGGGCCTTGACTTCGACTCCAGTGGGGGAAAACCTGTTAAAAATCGCTGTCGGCACTAGTAGAGACCCAGGTTTAACTGGTCGACAGCATTTCTTCCCAATGACCAAGAGAAAGTTCTTGCTTGGCTGCGGGAACTTTGCCAGGGGGCTAACAATACTATTGTTTCTTTAATTTCTACACGCTGTTTTTCCCATTTCTACACAAACATAATCCTCGCCTGACATTTGCGTTTGAAGCCGAGTTTCTAGCTCTGTTATCTTGATCTAAAGACGACGGTTCTCCTCCATGTTGAAGCTACAACAATCACAATGGTAAGGCATATTAATGGTTCTTAGCTTAGGGTGTTCAGGGATGAGTCGTTCCGTTAATCAAGTCCAAATAGAGTCCCAGTCTAGAAAGTTGGTTAAAAAGTCAATAGATAAAAATATTGCATTGGTAAACACTTAAAGTAGAGAAAATTCAAGGGTTACAACAAGCAGCGTACTGCACGTTAACAATCCCACAATGCACCAAGTCTCTCCTTTGTTTGGATCATAGACATTTGTTTTGTTGTTTATCACCCTCACCTGTCTCCCTAATCACTGTTCCTATTCAAGGTCCTTCCGTTCCAAGCGCATCTTGTCAGTCTATGTTTTGGCGTAAGCCATGTGTTATGGTTGTTTCTTTTGGTCTTGTTGTTTAGTTTTAGTTTTGTCATGTTTTTGTTTTTTGTATTAAATATCTTCTGTTCTCCCTGTGCTTGTGTTCTGCCTCCAAAATGCTGACAATAGCTACATTATTAGAATGTGTTTGCAAATCACTGACTTGCTTGTAATGCATGATAGAAATTTGTTAGAGGTTTAGTTATGTGAGTAGGTTTATCACTGGAAATCTCCACACAAAAAATCGATTATTAATACAGAATATATGTAGTGGCAATAGGAGTAACAAAAAATATATAGTTTAGGTTGTTTTGAATTTGGGAGCATTACATTAAAGCAAGCTTTTTCACCAGATGTCTGTATTCCTTCCATTGAAATAACTGTATAAGGACTGTCTATTTATCCTTTGAATATAGCAGACTAGGCCTACACTGGTGAATGCCACAGCCATGCAACAGCTGGTGCACTGCTGAGAGAATGATGGGAAAGGAAAATAGACAAACTTGTAACTGGGACACTGCTTCTTCCTTCCCCTAAATGGCCGGGCGATGTGGCATTCGACTCTCTTTCAGGGGTTAGTCAGCTGCGAGGAGGGACTTGTGAATGGGCCTGCCATTGGGAGAAAGGAGCCTCTCAGGCCCTATTGTGTGTGAACGCTGCAGCTCTTAGACCTGTCCGTCTCTCCATCTTCTCTCCAGGGCTCTGGCTATCAGACATCTCCTGACCTTCTCTCTCTCTCATTACCTCAGCCCCATGCTTTCACACTCAGCAGGAATGTTTGTGTTTGTTCTCCAACCATTTCTTTATTTTCCTCTCTGTTGTGACCCATTTGTTATGGCTGTGTGCATAGTGTATACCCCAGATACATTTCCTTGTCTTCCCCTATAACCCCCCCCGACACACATATACACACAAAACACTTCAGTTTAAAGGAATACTGATATGCCACAATGGCCTGGCACTGACTCAGTTGTTTTCCTTTAGGATTTTTTTTCGCTGACATGCGATTGTCTGGTTCTTTTCCCGTATAATTGATTATGCTCATTGTGTTGGTATGGCACATTCCGATGGTAAGGTTTCTACTCTTCTTGCAAGACTTACTAAGACAAGCTAAGCATTACCATGGCGTCATCTGCATGATTTGCTTTCAAAGAGATACTTATTACAATAAATTGATTTCATCTTCACTCTGCTCTGTTCTGCTTGTCTGAGGGTGGAGTACAAGGGCAAGTTCTTCATGGTCTAAAGCCCAGAGTTGGCTATGTAACTCTAAAGGGCTAAATTTGTCAGTGCTGCCTCTTTGACGTAACACAAGTTCTCCCTCGTTCCTCCTCATATTCTAGTCTACAATGTGTGTCTCTAACATAGATTTAGCTAATTCAGAATATCAGCAAGTTCCTAGAACAGTAGGAGCAACATGGTTTTGTAGGAGAGAATTTTATTTGGCATGTGGTCTTACCGCATACTGCCTTACCGTCTTACCGTGTGGATGATACCTGCATGTGCGCTGGAATGGCATTTATTATCCTTGTTTGACTCTGTAATATATAGCATCTCTTGATTTCACATTTCCGCCACATGTAATAATTATGGAACAATGGTTATACATGTGGCTATAACAAAAAATATGATCGTACTTTATATGGATTATTATTTTTACAAACGGTTTTGTCAAATCTCTTAAAATACTGTAGAATCGGAAAGTCTATTTAATATAAAAATTATTTCAATATTTTTCACTAAAATAAATGTATACATTTAAAACCATATTTTCCATAATAACTAGTTTATGTCTAACAAGCAGTTACCTTATTCCACCACTTGATACTAAACACATTTTCGTACGAAGGTGCCATGTTGGAGGTCGCTATGTTTCGACCGGTGGCGCCACCTGTGGGTGGCCTGAGGGAACAGCAGCAGCTCAATGGTACACACTCCGTACTGGTTGGGAGGATGCAAGAGGAAGCCTTACAGAAAAGATGCACAGAGCACCACAAATGACAGCTGGATTATTCAGTAGTTATTTGCGATGCACAGATACCACTTAATTTCAGACTGAGTACGAGTACTTATATTTGGGTCCTTGGCGATACCGAGTACCAATACCAAGTGCTCAAAGCTGCACAGGATTTTTTCAGTAAAGTTTTGTCCCCTATAAACAGGTTGTGGACTGGATTCTAGTGTTTCCACAATTCTCTCGTCTTTTCACTTGACAAAAAAGTCAGTTATCATCACCTATATTGACAGTTATTGTATCAATGTCATTCACGAATGAAAGAAAAACCAACATTGTTGTGCCATGAAATTAAATAGCTTGGTCGATGTAAAGTTTGTTTTCAGTCTCGTTAGCAATTGCTCAATTCTTATGACTATTCCGGTAGAAAGATGCTGGTAGTTTTACTGGCTAATAATCTATTGAAATGTTAAGTGGCAAAAGCCATACAGTTCATTGATGCTATTTGTGGTGGAAGTAAACTTCAAAAGAAATGTTAGTCAGTTTAACACAGTTCTTAGTGGTTTCTAGCTAAATATTGAAACTTTGTGTGATGTCAATGCATGACAAAATTATCTAATGTTGAGTTGCAATTGTATGACATTAAAAGTGTCCCAATCAGTCACAATAGTGGAATATAATATCCAATTCTTACTTTTTGGCCCACCTGCCAAGAGGAAAAAATCCACAAGCCATGCATAATTTTTATAATGATAATAATGTATTTTGTTGAATACAAAATTTTTACGATGACAAATTAGTTGTTTCTGCTGTTATATTTAGCATATTGGCCACACACAGAACCACACATATATATATATATATATATATATATATATATATATAGTCTCATTAAGAAGTAATCGAGGAATATACAACAAAATAATTCCTTTAATATAAGAGTTGAAAATATTTAATGCATGCGGCATCTGAAATGCAACGCGGACCACTACAACATTTCCAACACATTGTTTCGGATTGCTTAATTGATAATGAATGACTTTTTGCAACGAGTTTGACTATCTAGTGGACATGAGGTGTTAGCATACTTGAACTCTGTGTTGTGTCTAACGATTTTTGATCAGTTTGCTTGTGTTAAATTTGTTTCCTCTTGACAATTTAACAGAGCACAGCTCTGCACTCACAGTCTGCACTCTACTTGTATCATTGCTGACATCTCCGTCTTCCCGCTCTACCAATGTGAGTTCTATATTCTACTTAAGCGCGTCCAGAAGCGCCACAACCATCTTGTTTCACTTACAAGTAAGTGAGCCCAGTATCGACCCGATCAGTATCGGTGCATCTCAAGATATTATATTGTTTGATGTATGTACAAAAAAAACTAAGTTTAGACCCCAGGTAGGTGCAGAGCTTTTGTTGCAAGTGTGTTCATTTGGGATTGACAGAACCTTAATGGGGCCTTGAGTAAACACCCTGGCCAGCACCCTGTGGAACTGATGCTCTTGCCCTCCATTGTCTTCACACTGAACAAGCCCTTGACTAGCTGAGCAAACCCCAAGACACTTGCATGTCTGTGAGTAAACTGACCTTCTAAAAACATTTATATTAGTCCGACACTTAGTGTATGAATGATTGCATGCATGGTTTCCAAACAGATGTGTGCATACGTAAGTTCACATCTTGTCATGTTGTGCAGTGATCTACAGTTGTGGTCAAAAGTTGCATACCTTTGGAGAATTGGTAATACATATCATATTTGTAAAGAAAATATGAGTGAGCAGGCAAAACGTTTTTCTTATGGGATTCACATTCAACTGTAGGTCATACAAGAATCACAATCATAAAACATGGCAACAAAGAAAATGAACTGACCCCTGTTCACATGTCTGCATACCCTTAGTTCTTAAAACAGTGTTTTGCCCCCTTTAGCATCAATGACAGCCTGCAGTCTTTTATAATAGGTGTCTATGAGGCCCTGAATTCTTGCAGGTGGTATAACTGCCCATTCGTCTTGGCAAAATGCCTCCAGGTCATGCAAAGTCTTTGGTCATCTTGCATGAACTGCACGTTTGAGATCTCCACGGAGTGGCTCGATGATATTAGGGTCAGGAAACTGTGATGGCCACTCCAGAACCTTCACTTTTATCTGCTGTAACCACTGGAGGGTCAACTTGGCCTTGTGCTTAGGGTCATTGTCGTGCTGGAAAGTCCAAGAGTGTCCCTTATGCAGCTTTCGTGCTGAAGAATGCAAATTGTCTGCCAGTATTTTCTGATAACATGCTGCATTCATCTTGCCATACATTTTCACAAGATTCCCTATGCCTTTAAAGCTCACACACCCCGAAAACATCAGTGAGCCACTAGCATGCTTCACAGTGGGGATGGTATTCTGTTCACTATAGGTCTTGTTGACCCCTCTGCAAACACAGCGCTTATGGTTGTGACCATAAAACTCTATTTTGGTCTTGTCACTCCAAATTACAGTGTTCCAGAAGCTGTGTCTTGGTGTTGTCAGGCATATTGTAACCAGGCTTTTTTGTGGCATTGTCTTAGTAAAGGCTTATTTCTGGCAACTTGACCATGCAGCTCATTTGAGTTCAAGTATTGTTGTATTGTGCCCATAGAAACAACCACCCCGTCTTTTTCCAGAGCTGTATTTCATCTGGAAGTTTGGGCTGACATCTTTCTTGGTCTACCTTACCTTGGTATCAAGAGATTCCTGAATTATCCATTTCTTACTAAGTGATTGAACAGTACTGATTGGCATTTGCTAGGCTTTGGATATTTTTTATGTCCTATTCCATCTTTATAAAGTTCCATTACCTTGATACGCAGGTCTTTTGACAGTTCTTTTCTGCTCCCCATTGTTCAGTATGTAGCCTGCTCAGTGCATTCACGTTAGAGCTTATAAACTCATTGACTATTTATGCACAGACACTAATTGCTATTTAAAATGCCACAAGTGTGGGAAATTCAATTTCAGTTGCCATTTTCACCTGTGTGTGTCATGTTGTGTGTCTGCAACGAGGCCAAACATTCAAGGGTATGTAAACTTTTGTTTAGGGCCATTTGTGCGATTTTTATAATTTGAAAAGGAACCAAATAACTATGTACTAATAAATTGATAAATATACATATATACTGTATATATTTTTGCATGATCAGTCATATTTTCAAAATCAATGCCAAAAGTTCCCCATTTCTGCCAGGGTATGCAAACTAATGAGCACAACTGTACATGAGCCCGGAAACAACATTTCAGGATCTGGAACACCACTGAGAGGTGAATTCTCCACTACTAACCCTAACCTGGGAAGATACACTGCACCCCTCAGTAATGTTCATTCCTAACCAGGCTTGGAATTTTCAGATTTTAAGAGTAAGGCCATTTGGCCTTAAGTGTCACAAAAATGTTTAGGGCACAAAGACTGAAATTGGAATAAATAAACAACTTGAATGGTTGATAAGAAAAAACACGCAGGATATTAAAACATACATTATTCATGAAAGCCATGGCCATCGTGAAATTCCTACGCTGTTCCTAACCCTCCATTCTTAACCCTAACCTGGGGAGATACACGTGGTGATGAAATGTTAGCATCCACATCAATAATGAGACGGAACTGGTCTCGCCCTGACTGCTGATGTATGTCGCATCCTAATCTCACACTAACGAGCCCATTTGCTTCCCCAGAGGAGGCATTTTGTAAATACCTGTCTCCTGTATTCCCTGGGTAAACAGGTCCTGAACCTACATAAAAATCCATCAGAATCCCACAATGTCGTCGGAAGCGTAACATGATTGGCCAGGGAGAATCTAAATAGAGTCACCCCCCGAAGTAGCTCCAAGTTCTCTCCAGTGAGGTTATGTCAGTGTCATCGTTGACCGAGCCTGCCTCAGATAGTCCCTCATCCAGCCTGGGCAACACCCACCTAGGATCTTTGTGCAAGTCTGAAAATTCCCAAAATAAGATACAGAAGGAGCCGAAGTTCCGAGGACAGCAGGTGAGCTCACATCAGACCTCATCTTTCAAAAAACTATGACAGCGTTTCGAATGTAGCCCAGGGCTGCTGGCAATAAGGTTCCAATGACCAAACAGTCACATTTATTTCATTAAGCCCTTTCTTACATCAGCAATTGTCACAAAGGGCTTTTATAAACAGATGAATGCACCTAAAGCCTGACACCCTGGACACAAGTCATTGAGGTATGTTGAAGTGCTGTATAAGCCACACTAGCGAGGAGATGGCATGGAAATCTTCATCTGCAAGTCTTCTGTCACTCAAACCTGCTGTAAGAGCAAATCAAACTATAAGTTATGAAAAGAGAAAAACCCCACCTTGCCGTAAGAGCAAATATTCAGCAGGGAATGTGACCAAGATGGTAAAGTAACATTTTCATTGTTGCTAGAAGCAGAGGAGTATGACAAGGGGTGAGGAAAACATGGGAAATATTGGTTTAGTTATGTATTGCGAGTGAATAGCGGATAATCAGTGTGGTCAGTTGTTAGTTGGGTTCATTGAGCCTGGAATGTCAGACTCCTTAGTGGCTCGACACCTGTTTGGCCTCAAGTTTTGATGAATGTCAACTTGCTGCTTAACGTGTTTTACCTAGTGACCGTTCAGAAGGGTTGTCGGTGTGAAATATTAATGTCATTCAACCGAATACAACAGAAAATATGTGTATGATACATTTTGGTATAATTGATGTTGTGTATTCATGTTTATTTTGGGCTGTCACTTCTCACTACAAGAAGCGATATTCAATGGGATTAGGAGTCAGGTGCTGGGTAAGTATTTCAGTAAACTGGTAATTCATAAATTGGCGGAGATGGAGATTTATGTGTTTTTAACCACTGTTAACAAAATGGAGTACTCATATCATCAACCTTTTCAGGTGTTAATGCATAGTTCTACTTAATTAATGGAAACATCAACCAACTGTATATCTGCAACCGGAACTGAAATATAAATGAAATATTGCCATAGCCCCCACAAAATGCATAGAAATGACATTCACTATAACATGTGGCCAAAACAAGATCAATCTATTCAAATCTATCATCACACGGGTGTAACTGAGTTTGGTGATGTCATTATGTGTCGCCTTTTTCCATTACGTTTGTGCTGTGTTCTTTAACTGTGTTCTGCAGAATCTTGCAAATCAACTGATACAAGCCATTACAGTGAAATAGTGTGATGGAAATCACAGAAATTGGGAGATATCGAACAATTTCTGATACATCAGTCAAAAAGGGAAAGGCAGGGGAGTGCACTGGTAATCATAAACAACTCCATACGAATCAGGAGAGTCTTTGGATCATGTGACTGTGTGTGGTTATGCTGTAAGATGCCTACAAGCCATGTTATCAACCAATCGCTAAGCTAAGAATTAAGTGGAAAATCAGGTGCACCTACCAATAAATTATTTAAAAAATACCAGTTGGAACTAAAATATGTTCTATATTCAGTATAGTTTCTAGAGTAAGGAGGTGGTTTTGGTTTTACTCTGGGACACCCACTGGCTGATCTGCCATGTTAAGGGTTGGCACAGTATGCTGGGAGAAAATGGACAATGATGTTAACATGTTTTTTGCCCAAACAATAAAACTTTTTTTTTCTCCACTCTTTATGTAAAACGTGGTACATTTTGATTAATCTGCATTGTTGCACCATAACACACTAAATAATGTTTCACTGGATTGAAAATGGTCCTCCAACTTGTCAAAACAACCTGTATGTATTAAAGCCATGCCTTCTGGAACCCTTAACTACACTGAACCATTAAAGGTTCATTCAAGATCCCCTCAGCTAACCAAAGATGCAAATAAAAACTGGCAATGATTGCTTGAGGATCTCCAGGGTTCCTTGAATCACCTCTAATTATTGGAGCTAATTCTGTGTTTAGTGGGGAATTGAGGGTTTAGGGTTATCCATTCCAACCTTGATATTGAGGCTCCCTCTGCCATCGCTGTAAGAAGTGTCTGGGCTCACGGTTTGTTTGGCTTCTGCATTCAGCCTGTAATCAGAGTGATTCATACCCTGGTCTACCCCTGTAATTAACAGGCTTCCTAATATTTCACCTCATGCATACAGACAGACAGAACATTTCACTGCCCCACATGTCAGCCCAACAGCACTGTTGGGATGTCAGCTTCGAACTGAAAACACAAGGAGGTTGCCATAGCGACAGTCATCACTCACACACTACTCTAACCACCTCGATTTCAGGGCAGTATTTTTGACCTCTGGCCAAATAATCAGGGCATATTTCTTGGAGGAAGTTGAGAAGGGAAGTCTAATGTTATTAATTCATAAAAGTCAGACGATTCTTTAAAAGTTGTACAAGGCATAGGTTACAGGTTCTGTCAATAGACCTAATTTGATCAACATTGTGTCTTATATCAATATTGTTTAAAAATTCTGAAATCGCACCAAGGTTCAACTGTGATCGCCATCTCCTCTTGTCTGTCCTAGTCTTGCTGATGAAGGCGGCACACTAGGAAACGTTGCGACAGACAGACCGCTGTTCGTCCAGACTGAGGAGTTCTATCCATGTTGTCATCCCTCTGGATATGAGAAACACTCAGTGGACAGGCCTCCGAGTCACACCTCAGCTAGCACGCATTGCATGGTCGGCTACTAGTCAGGCACCACTCCCTGCCGAAAAATCACCATCTGACAGCTGCCCTCTCAAACCAACCTGGACTTATTGGAAAAGTTTGCTTCTAGCCAGCCAGACATAGGTTGGGCGAGTACAGGCAGAAAGGGTCTGGGCTGGATGGTGGTGTCTGACTGGGACTGCCTCTTAGCCCCATCACCCTGTCCACATACTGCAGTCATTCACGTGGCCCAGGAGCAGGTTTTTATGGTCAGAGTGATGAGAGGTGTAGCTGCGGGTCGGAGGGCAGCCCAACCAGGCAGGGAACAGTGAATTAACTGGCTAGGAATCTAAAAATGGATTTTACTGCCGCTTCAGAGACCTGATGGCACTTCTCAATGAGGCCTGATGTGTTTATGTATTTGTGGATTCATTTTTATTGCAATTTAGCTCAATAAAACAGAAATGTAAGGGCACATGTTTTCTTTGGAAAGATGATACACGTTGAAACTAGTGGATATTAAAATTAGACACACATTAATTTTTCCTTGCTTTATGCCTCAAGCCGTTAATTGAGCTAACATATCCGACAACTGGTAAGGTGATTTTAAAGTGAACACATAACCATGCAGTGAAAGCAACTTCAGTAAAAGGAATCATTTTGACTTTGAAAGTCAATTATTTTCATATTTCTTTTCAGATGTTGTTGTGTCCTGAGGACTCATAACAAAGACGTTTATTAATAACACTGCATAATAATGAATCCCTGTGTTTTTCCTTGCCATTTTGGCCATCCACATGCAGTGATTTATTGGTGTGTTACTATCTCTTACCATCACAGTTCAATTTACTAAACAAACAAGATTGGATTCAACTAATTTGCAGGCTACCCCTAACTCAACCCTGCGCGCTTATTGATGAAAACGTGTACTTTTTAGCCATACGACCATACAGTCAGAGGTTCATGTTATCTGGATTTTTTGGGGCAATCATGAGTCCACATACATAGAAGAGGAAAGTGCACATTTCAACATGTACTACGAAATGCTGCTGCTTTATTAGGTAACAGGCAAGTAAAACAAGACTCGGTTAACAGGATAGAAATACATGGGATGGAACCAGTACCTGTGGGATTGAATGACCATGCAAATGGGCCCTAGGTGCAGCTCATATAGTAATCAACAAAAAGGTAGTTCATTTTACGCACCGATGAAATAATGTATGTTTAACAGTCTAATTCTCTCATGTCACCTCATTCCTCCTCTTACTCCACTGGCTTCCAGTTTCGGTTATCATTCGCAGCAATGCCATGGTGCTTGCCTACCAAGCATGCAGGGGAGCTTCCCTTCCTTACCTACAACCCTACATCCTTACCCGGGCTCTTCTTTCAGACACATCTGGGATCTTGGCTTCCAGTCTTCCCAGACCAAACTTTTCTCTGTCCATGCACTACAATGTTGGAACAAGCGAACCCTTCTCAGTCCATGTACTACAATGGCGGAACAAGCGAACCCTTCTCTGTCCATGCACTACAATGGTGGAACAAGCGAACCCTTCTGTGTCCATGCACAACAATGGTGGAACCCACTTACCCTTCTCTGTCCATGCATTACAGTGGTGGAACCAGTTTACCCTTCTCTGTCCATGCA
>JACXGJ010008725.1:0-26172 GCA_016801105.1 Esox niger
AAAATCCAATCCTTCACAGTACACAGCCCCTGCAAAGTCTTCCAAATGACCCTTTATATCATGTGCCATGTCCGCACCTTTCCAAAGAGCCAGCCCATTTCACCGACATGGACTCATGTAGGCTCCGGCTTGAGTAATGTATGACCTGTCTGTGTAGTGTTCTCTGTATCTCAACCTCGGCTGTGTGTGTGTGTGTGTGTGTGTACTGCTTTGTGAAAACCCACAAGGTGGACTGTATTAAGAGTAGGTGGCACAGCCTACCTTTACTGTACATAGTTCTTGTGGTTTGGTGATTTTTCTCCTGATGTTTTGATTAGAAAAAGATAAGTCAAGGATTCTCTTGAAGTTGAGCCTTACAACCGGAATCAGGTCCAGGATAGGATATGTGGCTACGTGGCCGAGACAACAGAAATAGCCGTATCATTTCCCCATGAAAATCAACGTGTGTGTCATTTAAAAACAGCATGTATGCTAGTGAAGAAATACAGTGGTTTCCGTTTTTTGAGAAAATGTTGGGTGGATTGGTCATGCCGCGTAGCAACGACTTACCTCAGCCCTTACAAGCGGACATCCACATGGTCCTTGTATCGCTAGGCTATTCATGTCTGATTTTGTAATTTTTGTATTAAATGTGGTTAAGCTTACATTTATGTTAGGTGGGGGAAAAAAATAATGAATCTGGCTAACCTAAGACATACAATATACTGCAGGCCCACATGATTAAAAGCAGTCAATATGGAGGCTATCCTCCAAGTCCCTATTCATGCATTGTTCGTTTTTTCATTTAAAATCTGGATCTTGATTGGCTGAAGTTCTGCACTACAATCACAAGGTGCCCCTGTGATCTATCACATTTAATTGCTTTTCCTTACAGTTGAAAGCATTTAATAGCCAGTGATGATTCCCCGCTGAACATGTCTGGCTTCCAGGGACAGGAAAAAAAACATGGCAGCTGTATCAGTCATCAGAGTCCAGCTGTTCCTCCTGGAGGAAAGTTTTAAACACAAAAAATTGAAAATAGTAGTTGGGCAATTGCATTAAAATTGACCTTTTATTGAAACCTAATGTCTTCACCACATTCATAGTATTGACAATATGAAATAAATGTTGTGTTTTTCATTTTCCAACTAGTCCAGTAAATCAGGAGGAGGATTTAATATGGAGTGTGGCATAGTAAAGGTCCAAAAAGAGGGAGTCTCGTCGCAGGCTCTCCATGCCTGCACGTGGTGAATAACGTGCTGTGTACAGGGCCTAGCGTAATGAAATCCAGTTTTTCATTAATATATTTTTTAATCATGTGCGTTCTATCCCAGGTCTGTTGCTTGTGTTTCAGATTCTCAGTTGCTAAGGCACATACCTAATAATATTATTCATAAAAAGATCACATTGCAGCATATTTCTAATACTTGGGGTTCTCATTATCCAAAATGTTCTCAAGTAATAATTAACACAAAGACAATTTAAGTTGACTTTGCCAATTATACCAAACGGTCCATGAACTGTCCTGAATTCAACCAATCTATTCCCTAATTGATTTGGTTTATTATGGATGGTTATCATAGAGGTGCTGAAATGATCCTGAAATTCGTTGAATGTTGTTAACTGCTATTTATTTTTAATTATTATTGTTATCTCTGCATTGTGTACTTAGACTGATGGATGGAGTTAATGCAGTAGTCTATTTGTGCCCACACTTCACAACGCCAAATGGCAAGGGTTTGGGGTTTTAGTGAATTGAGTCCTTAGGACTACTTATGAAATGCTATGCTGCTCAGTAGAATAATGAAGGGGTGTGTGTGTGTGTGTGTGTGTGTGTGTGATCGAGTAGTTGCGTGAGGATTATACACCTTCACAACGACCGATGTCATGAAGACTTAGCAGTAATAAATGGCATTTAATGACCACTAGATGGTGCCACGGTACCTTCTGTTGTGTAGCTGCCTGATGCCTTGGACGTTGAAGAAGGAACGCTAATGCGCGTTTGTCAACTTTTATGGGAGAACGTATCCAGTGCGGGTTATATTTAAATCAAATGGCCATGGTTCACATGGGAAGTTAATGTTCCTAATGTTTAATATAGGAGGCTTATAGTATGCATCGCTCAATGTGTCTGCGATTAATGTCAGGAAATTCCGCTTTTTTAATGGTAAAGAATCACAGCATGATATTAATAGGGTTTACAATTTTGAAAAGAAGTATTTGTATTTTTGTATGTATTTTTATCTCTGCTCTCTCTGTCGCTCTCTTTTTCTTTCTCACTCTCTTCCCCTTCTTTTCCACACAAATTAAAGAGGCATGTCATTAGCTCATAGTTGTGTTATGGGCTTCCCTGTCTCAGGTTTTGTGGGTCTGAATAGCCCTGTGAAGGACATGGGGAAGCTCTAATAGATGTCCTGACCGGCATCACTGTGAGCCACTATGGAGATTACAAGTAGCCCTTCATTAAACCATGGGCCCGTCTAACGGACCCTTTTGCCTCTGTTCTTTATTCATTTCCCCTCTATTTTTCTCTCTGAAAGAGACCCAATAGGGCCCAGCAGGTGAATGTAAAGAAACGTAAAAGGACTCCCCTCCGACCAGCCTTTCACTTGTGGACAATACTCCAGCCCACCTCTTGTACCACCACATTAAAAACCTGATTAAAGCTCTTCCTGTTAGGTATTGATTGAGGGTGCAAAACTAAAACCAACAGAAACTCTGTGTCAGGACACCCCCCCCCCCCCGAAAGACACTGAGACCCTCGCTTGAAGACTAGAATTGAAATGCTTCGCAACGTTTTTGTGCTTGTGTGTGTGTGTGTGTGTGAGGCAGAGAGACAGAGAGACAGAGTGTGTGTGCCAGGGGTGTACATCGAGAAGAAAATAATTAATTTGGAGGCTGCTCAGAAAATGAGGAATGAAAGACCTCACAGTAGATTCTTTGTTTCAAAATTTCACACACAGTGACTTTAAAGAGTCCAGAGTGCTCTAGTCCTGGTAATGTAATTATTCTTCTCTTTCATTTTGTCTTTCATTTTAATATTTTGGCTAAGTTCTATTTTTGTTTTTGTAAGCCTCTCTATTCATGCTCTGCGTGCAAATGCTATGTGTCTTTGTACGCTACAAATAAACTGGCTCGTCTTTAATGTGAAGCCAGCTGCAAAAGCATGCTGACCAAATATCATTACATTAAAATAGTTTTACAGTAGTTTATCATTGTTTATCATACGTCACTATTTATCCATACATTTATATAACATTTAATTAATGCAATTAAGATAGCTTCTATGAAATAGATCATTTGTATTAATAAAATAAGCATTTTTTGCTGAATACTGCTAAGATTTGCTTTGTTTTTCTCTCTTTGCCTCTATGAGAAAACAGAGAATTTAATTTAGCCCCATAATTTAGCTGTAAATTCTGAGTCTGTAATTTGTTTCAATATCATTCATTCTATTATTGTTATCTTCCTGCATTAGTAACAGGATCCTCTGCTGTGTATGGTGTTACCTTTTGGAAACGATCCCATTTTTATCATAATCATGTTTTTAGGAGACAATTGTATAAGTCTCTTGTCATTGTTATGTAAACAATTTTTTTTCTTTGTTTTATGAAGGAAAATAGCTGTATGACGACATAGAGAAGACTTTGAAGAGTGAAAAGCGGGACAATTTGTTTTTTTGCATATGTGCGTGCGTGTCTGTCTAGAGAACGAGATTCCTCAAAAATCCATAAATATTGCATTCCTTTGTTTGACGGATGTTTGACACATTCATGTTTCCTCAACAAATACCAGTGTCATATTTTTCCTTTTGTCAGTCATCCTCCAAACAAGGAATCCTGACAATTATCCAGGGGAGTATCCTGATCAAAACCCTCTTATTCTGTCTGCTGCAGACTTGCATCTCATTTCGTACTAACAGTCCTTCCCCTATTTTGCACACAATATTTTTGGTGCATTTTGTGTTGCATCACTCATCATTATTTGAACGCTGAATAGCGTATATAAAACAAATGTCCTATTTATTTTTCGTACATTACGACAATGTGTGTTTGGTTTTATATGGAGTGTTAACATGCTTTTATAAAAAGGCGAGTCATTAGCTCTATATCCTGGCAATGAATATTTGTAATAATTGCTCAGCCTCATTTAAATCCTCAGCAGCTTATTGAAAATAAGGCCAGTCCTCTAGCTAATGCATTACCATGACGTGCATTTGGGTCTGTAAACAGAGTTAAAACCAGCTATTAAAAATGAAATCGTTATATTCTAACAACTGAGGGCCATGTGCGTTGGTCGAACGTCGGTTATCATCCCAATTTGTGGACCTGTGTTGATGAATAATGTGAATTGTAATGCATTTTGACAGTGGTTTGTCTGTATCTATGTGCAATAAACGAATGGTGACATTACTAATTTTATAACAGCACGTTAATCATTCTGGTGGCTACGATATCTAAGTTGGTCTCATTTCACTTGACATCGTCAGGATTAAGGTTGGATTAATACTGCATAAATATTTCAGAATAACTAACTTTACCTCTAGCATCACATTAAAATGATTGACAATCCCACTAGGTTGCCATGGAATGTTAAAAAAACAGTGGAGGGGAAAGAACTTGGATGTGTCATTGAAAGAGGTTAGACATCCTCCTTCAGAGGAAATTGACATGTTTAAAACTGAGGTGAAACAGAGAGAGAGAGACGGGGAGCGAGTCAGACAGAGGCCCTCAGGCCTTCCGTGGTAAAACGGCTCTGGGCTGAAGTGGATTTAACACCACCTACACAGTTAACAGTGAAGGGTTAGGCTACCATGCCCACACCCATGCCCTGGAGTCCCCTTGATTTAGTCATTACACACGCGCACACGCGCACACGCGCACATAGCCTAGCAATTAGAGCATCGAACGAGGAACCGAAATGTTGTTAGTTCAAATCCACAAGCCAGCAAGTTGGTACACGTCTGTTGATCTGCCCTTGAGCAAGGCATTTAACCCAAAACTGGTCTAGGTTCATCGTCTGGTTTGTTGATTGGACCGTGACCCCTCTCTCAAATGTTGTCTCAGAAGGAAAAAGGATATTCAAAAATGAAATCAGCACATCATTCTGCACTTAAATAAGTAAATGTCTGAGACAAGATAAATACATATATAAGCTTTCTGACACCCCCCCCCAGACACACACACACACACACACACACACACACACACACACACACACACACACACACACACACACACACACACACACACACACACACACACATTGAAACATACGCCTCCATCAAGGCCTGGCATTCTCTCTGACGCTGTATTTGCCCCCCTGCTCCACAACAACAGTAAGACAATAGTGTTGGATGGTCATTGTGGTTGTGTCACCATACTGGGATCCTGACAACGAAGGCTCCTACATAGCTCAAAGCATCGCAGGTGGCCTTTCAACTAACCAAGAAGTGTTTATAATATGTTTATTCCCGATTCACCCCAAAATGTATCAGGTGTAGAAAGACACTGCTGTGCTTGTGACTTTCTCTCAGTGACTACCAACACGTGACTCATGTAAATCCATGAGAATCAGAAATAAATATATTTCTTTGCTGGTTGAGTGTGACGTGCACATCCTGTATGCATGTCCTCAAACTACGACCAGCCAAATCAGCTTAACGTTGGCGTTGTGACCTTGGTGTCGTTCATTATTAAATGGGAATTAACATGACTTCATGTTCATCTTGAACCCAAATCCTGCACACACTGTTATAATGACGTGAACATTGGTGTAGGCCGAGGGTTTGATAGTAGCCAGGCTTGATGTGTTCACCATAGTGGGTTAAAGATGTGCTTATTTTAAAGCCGTAGATGAGCCCCATTATGCTTTGGTCTGGCTGTTAGTCCTTCCTGACAGGAAGGTGCCCTAAAGCCCCAGTGGAGTATATCAGCATCACAGGAGAGGTCCCTTTTTTGCGCTTCACAGACGCACAGCCCACTCATGTTGTCCCACGAAAAGCCTGTCGTCTTCCACACCGGTCCATTTCCAGTGGTGAAAACTGGCAAACGGTGAGATGCACTCGTGTTTGTACGTCCTTGAATACTTTGGACCACTGTGGTCACCAACTGAGATGCTTTTTGAGTAAAGGGAGAGTCACGCGGTCCCTGAGTTGCTGGGGGCCAGCAGGGAAATAGTGTTTTGGGAGGTGTGTTTTTCAGGCTTGCCCGACCTGGTGTGGAGTGACTGGCAGCCAGGATACGGCCTCTGTCATCCCCCCCCAAGCCCACTCCACGGGAGCACAAACAGGGGCACCCCTGTCACACCGTTGACTCCCGGTGACAGCCGTCGGGGCACGGAGGGGGACAACTGGGTGGGGGACCCCTGAACACATGTCACAGAGTAGGAGTGTCAGAAGTGTCAGTAGCGCCACACCTCCTTACGCGCCCGTGTCCTATGGCCCAAAACCTGGACCTGTATCCTGATCCGGACCGACCCTGCTGGATACGGATCAGCGCCGGTGCAAGTTCTCCGGTCAGGAATGTCAGCGTTGGAACGGTGCTGATGGAGTGAGGCTCTGAATAAGAAGTGCTGTAGCCGCTAAAGATGGGCTAATCGAATTTATCTGGCTAACTCCATGTGACTTGGCTCTGAGCAAGCGAGAGGAAGAGGAAGAGGACAAGGACGAGAGAGATGGACCCCTGACAGATTTGCATCGCTTTCAGACGTTAATGGCAGCCAGTGCGACCAAATGAGTCAAAGGTTTAGCATTTGGCTAGTCAGAAATGTTGCCGTCTATATTGAAACTCTGCTAAGGTTTATCATTATGATAATCTAATACACTGCCATTAAGCTAAATGCAGAACAGCACTGCAGTCATCGTAAGCATATCCAAGGCCGTTTCCATTCACGTCTGAATGGCTCTTGCTATACCTTGCCATCAATTTCAGTGAGGAATAAAACATTCAGCCTCATTTGAATTTATAGATGCTAACTCTTAACATATGAGACCCCATATGTGGGGGGAAAAATACATGTGAAATATAAAACATTGGACAAATTATATATTTCATGACAAATGTATGCCTTACTATTACAAACATTTTAGTAAATTTACATTAAACATTTCATAATGCATACAAGGTATAATTTGGCCAATGTTTTTAATTTTCAAAGCATATTTTTTTCATGTGGTTTGAAGGCCTCTGCCCCACAGTTTTCTTTATCTGTTTTTCTTCATTCTTGAAATTTGTATTATAACCCATATAGTGTCTAATTTTGTCAAGAAAAATGCTTTTAACAACACCAGATTTCCAAAGTGTTTGGAAAGGTAAGGAGGTGTCACGAAAGCCTGTGGGGAGATGCAAAACACAAAAGCAGCTGATTGGGCCCAGGTGGGTGGAGGCAGGTCGGGAAAGAAAAGACTCTACCATTAGGAGGCCATTTATGCCCATGAATATGAAGTGCCAGCAAGGGCTGTATATTTCTACTTCTCATTTTCTTCCATGGCATTACTGTTTGTGTAGAAAACTCTTTGCTTTGTATGTAAAGGAGGTGAGGTGTTATTGCCTCTCGGCTGTCCTCAAAGAGCATTAATCAGTGGTGTTCAAAGACAGAAGCCTCTCTGAGGAGCAGTCGCTCACCTCGTAACGACGAAGACACATGAAAGCCTGCGAGGAGTTTTAAAGATAACGTATAGAGGAAGAGCCTGTGGAGCGGTACGGGGCAGGGGGAGGGGGAGATAAATTCCCCTCTCATTAAAGATCAACCGCTCAGCGCTCAACTAACGAGCCCTTCTGTTTGGAAGCAAACAAGCCAACACTCAAGGTAAACGGAGGACACAGGCACATGGTTCTAGATATTAGCAGACGGGCCCAAAATGGACGCTTTAAAATACGTTAGCCTGGCTGTCAGGTAGTAGTGGGTAGTTTGTGGGTAGTTTGCTGCGCATATAAGGTCAGAGGTCACAGGTGGTCTCAGGAGAGGGCTAAGATATCTGAACACGTCTGTCCCTCCTAAAGACTTTCTCGGTAGTTTCCCGCATGGTTTCTGTGATGTACTGCATGACTCCAAGCTCCTGAAGACCTAACCCTGCTGGGCCTGTAATCCTGCTTTAAGAGCCAAGAAGATGGCCTTCTCAGCCATCCCTTGACCTCTGGGTCTGCTCAGTGTGTGAGGGGATTAGCAGAGTAGGCCCCAAGTATCCCCACTGTCACCCAGTGACCCTGCACCCTATGAGGGCTGGTGGAGCGCCACTGTGGGTAGTCAAAGTAGGCTGCATTAGCCCCACTTTTCCCCTCTAAACGAGGCGTTCTGACAGTCACCAGGTAAGGGAGGTTTCCAGGGTCCACGGACCCATGCGGTGCCACACAGAGAGAGCCATAGGATCCCCCTCCGCTCTCCAGATCAAATGAGGGCTTAGAGGAGTGAATACACAGACAGGCCAGTCTGGGGCTCCTGGGGGCAACTGAGTGACATCTGCAGCTCGTGCTCCTGTCTGAGACACACCCCTACGGCGACCCACACTCCGACACCAAGCCCCTCTTGACTCCCATCCGGCTCTTAATGTCTGCTCTCGGCCAGGCACTAAGTACAGTGGTGAATAAGGGACCTATAATCAGCCTCGTGGCAACCGGGCCTTTTCTCTACCTGGCCATGTCATGTTGACGGGTGAGCAGCAACGAGATGGCAATTATCCCTCATATCCACTGACATAATCTGCGTGCATATTCAACATTTCTCCGTATGTCTCTTAATTGTATCTTTAAAGGTCAAATGTGTACATACCTTTGGTTGAGGTTATTAAACATTTCAAACCCCAAAAACAAAGTCCTCAGCATAGTTTGTAGACGGATGGTCAGGACCAGGTCTCCCCTCCCCAAATAACATCATCAAACAGGAGCTTGTGACAGTGTAATTAAGGGGTGGACCGAGCCATGTACTTCACACAATGTCCCCTGTCAGTCAGCCCTACTCCTGGGGATGACGAGGGCTGAGGAGGGGCGGCCAGAGGCCCTGAGGTGTCTGCCATTGGCCCTTAATCCGCCAGCTAATAAGTTCAGAGCAGGGCCATATGCTCCTAGGCCATGTGTGTGGAGGGGAATTTTGCCCCATGCTACTTACACCAGGCCGGTGCTTTCTCAGGTACCGCCCCCCCACAGCCTTGCCCTTTGTATTGGAGGATCAACCCTCTCCACACTGTGAATGGCCTGAATTGATTAAACCCCACCGTATAATTGTCAGCAAATCCCACCGAATCATTTCCCATCCATTTGAAAAGCACAATGCGCGTTTCTCCTTTTCTTCTCTACCCCATATACTCCTCCTCCTCTGTTCACGGCGCCAGGTTTGTCCCTGGGCACCTCAGCTCTGGGTCCTCCCTGCGTGAGGAGAAGGCGGGGGAGGAGGAGTTGGAGTGGTAGAGGGAAAAGCGAGAAAGCTGGTCTGTCTCTGGTCCGTGCTCCACTGGGGAGCTGGCCACGGATGAAAGCGAGCGACGGGGAGACGTGTTCCAATCTGCTGGCCCGGGGAGACAGGGCCGCACGATGCTGGCTTGGCCTCCGCCACTACCTGCCTAAGCAAAGCCAGGGCCTGACTACAAGACCAACAACCACAGGACGCACAACTACAGGACCCACAACTACAGGACCCACAACCACAGGTCCCACAACTACAGGACCGACAACCACAGGACCCACAACTACAGGACCAACGACCACAGGAACAACAACCACTGGACCCACAACCACAGGACCCACAACCACACGAATGACAACTACAGGATCCACAACAACAGGACCCACAACCACACAACACATAACCACCGGACCCACAAATACAAGACCTACAACCACAGGACCTATTACCACAGGAATGACAACCACAGGACCCAAAACCACAGGACACACCACCACACTGTAACTTCGGTGAATAAGAGATTTTTTCGGTTTTCAGTTGTGTTTGTTATGTTGTATTTGTACTGTCATCCCTGAGGTAGCAATGACCTTTCAAGTTTGAACTCGAGTGGTTTTAATAACATGGGACACAGTCTGTATCTCCGGGACCCATTTTATCTTGACAGCGCTACTTTTACAACCTGTGGCCAAACATCCTGTAACACATATTCTAGGAGATCAGTCAGGGGTTTTCAGAAAGGTGTGTCTCTTATATATGATTGTTTTAACATTCTGGTTAAATAAAAATCATATAGCTTGGGTCACTGTGGTGTGTTATACTGTATGCATTAATTTCATTAGTTACTAAATTATGACTTGCAATTGTTTATGTTTACGGCTTACCCCCAAAACCAAAATGTTCACTATCCTTATTTAATCTCCCATTTCATGTACACATGTTCAACACCCTCTCAGTGATCTAAGGGGTTGGTTAGACAAAGTGCAATGACCCCCAGACCTCAACCATTTAACCCTGACCTCTAGCTAATGGAATAAGGATCCCCTGGAACGTCTAGCCACGCCTCTTTATCTCCACTGGCAGAGTTGGGGAGTAACAGATCACAAGTAATCAGTTACAAGTAAAAAAAACGTAACTGTAATCCGTTTCGTTAACAGCTAAAAAGAGATACTTTAAAAAAAAGTATGATTACTTTTTGGATTACTTAATTAAAAAGAAACAGGTGAACGAAATAAATTAATGTTTTCAAAACATTTCAGATGCGCACCTCAGTTGTTGTGCCTGTGATCATCATGTGCGCAAAGGTAGGCGCGCATAACCAGGTTAGTGACCGATGAAGCGCAAGTTTAATTTTTCTCCGGTTTTGGCTGGTATGCCTACGATACTATTGGCTGACCCATATAAAATGTAATTTATTAGGCCTACTATCGACGCATCTTTCTCATAACAATAATACCAGGTGTTTTATATTTTTCAGATAATGTAGAACTTAATTATTTAAAAGATTTCGTAGTTCAAAGATTTCTTTGTCATTTGCAATAACAAGTTATGGCAATGAAATGCTTGGTTTTCCTACAACCGACAGTGCAGTTAAAAGTTAAAAAGTAACATTAAATATAAAAATAAGAACATAAAAAAATCAATCAATAATAACACTATACACTATACAAGCACCAATAATAATAACTATACAACTGTAAAACCCGAAGTGCAATGTGCATGATATTAAGTGGCAGATGTGCGTGGGACTATGGATGGAAGGGAAGAGGAGTTACCGAATTGAGCAGCCCTACACCTTGATTAGGCAACTATTTGTCAGATAGCTGTAACGTGGCGCAGCCTTGAAGATGAAACATTATATGGAAATTGATCACGGTATTTGAGGAGAAAAGGTGTGTCAAGAAGCACTCTGCCAAAGGATGATAATTTGTATTTGTTGCAGCCACTTCAATACCATACAGCGGTAGGCCATGTGATTCAGCTTTCTCTGGATCTCAGAGAAATGCGATCATTGATTATCATTGGCTGCTGACGCCATTGACCTTGAGCTAAGAGTGAAGATGTAGATCACCGTTTATTTCTGTAATTTGCGTTTTGAAAATCCAACGCTGGTGGCACACATACTCGTAGGTTACGTTCGCGCGGGTAAAACTGATTTGAGTGCGGGAGTTCACGATTGCTAACGTGCATCCGCGTGCTTGGGGTTTCTGCATCGTTTTGGCTATGTTGATGGTCGTGTAGCAAAACATCATCAAACTACTGCAAATGTAGTGTATGCAAGAGAAGGTAGGGATATCTTGATATTTGTATACAATAATATCAATACCCTATTCGTGAAATTTACATTTCTTTTACAGCAATGTTTTGAAGCAACAAAAAATCTGAATACAACACAAATGACTAGAATAACACCCCCATAGATTTTGGGTACAGTTCAGATAAAGTCAGATTATGGAAGATTGTGGGTTGTTGGATGAATTGGAATTACTGAATATATGACACACTGTTGGTGTGTAATAGAGGTCTAACCCAATCATATTGAAGGTGAAAGCAATGGTTTAGAAATCATTTCCATAGGCAGTGTATATAACCCTTATGGTATAATACTAACTCTGTTTTGGCAAGCCACCTAAACTGTAACATAGATTGATCCCGCAAAAGGTGTACAATTGTTTATATTTCTATTGGCCTTGTAATGCGTCTTAATATGAAAGTAATCTAAATAATAATTCAACGTAATCAGATAATGTTATTGAGTTGTTAGAGTAATCCAAAAGTTACTTTACTGATTACAAATGCGAACAGGTGACTTGCAAACTGTAACAGATTACATTTAATGTGGCCCCAACCCTGTCCACTGGTTACCGGTTGCTTCATGTCTAAAGTCCACTCAGATTGTGGCTCTATTGACATGTCATTTAGATACTGGGCTCTCATCCCGTTAATAGAATCATTGAGCTACTGGGCTCCCACCCCGTTAATAGAATTATTGTTGATTTTTTTCTGGCCTAGTAAATATTGCCTTCTCAAAATGTGGACGCATCAATCCAGCCTCCATCAGTTGATAGCAGATTTGACTTTGTCCCCACGCTGTTGTTTTGATCGTCATCCATAGTCTTGGCAATTGGGGAGGTGGGATATACCGCTGTCAAGGTCTGACATCACATTTTGCATACTGTCATTTGTGTTTAACTTGAATGCTTAAGTTTAGTTACTGATTTGAGGAAATTGTTTGTAAGACCATGTTGAGTCCCAAAAGCATTTTTACTTCATGAAATTCTAGGATACGTGAAACAGCAATGAATTGCATGTGTCTGACTCAATTAAAGTGGGCACACCTTGGGATGGTCAGGGCTTCAACTGGGCACACCATGGGATGGTTAGGGCTTCAACTGGGCACACCATGGGATGGTTAGGGCTTCAACTGGGCACACCATGGGATGGTCAGGGCTTCAACTGGGCACACCATGGGATGGTTAGGGCTTCAACTGGGCACACCATGGGATGGTTAGGGCTTCAACTGGGCACACCATGGGATGGTCGGGGCTTCAACTCAGCACACCATGGGATGGTCGGGGCTTCAACTCAGCACACCATGGGATGGTAAAGGCTTCAACTCAGCACACCATGGGATGGTCAGGGCTCATAAAATGATGACGAAGGTGATGACGGGTATGAGTGATCTCAACATCAGCAACATTAGTGTCTGATTTAGTTGATTGTTATGTTAGTCAAGGGGTTCTCCCCTTAATGCAACTACTAAAAAAGATGTCCTTTTAAACGTGTACCATGGTCTGAAATCTCATGTATTGCCTTTAGTCTCAGTTGTGAAAGGCTCTGAAGTGGATCAGCAGATAATATTGCATTGTTGGTGACAGCCATGGCTTCTTCGTTCCGATCAACATGGTGTTTTCCCCTTTGACACCTGCCATGCTTTGCACTCATCTCCTCCTGTATCCTTGCCTGGTGCTGTTTAATGACGATGTCTGCTAAGTGACGGTGAAGTCCATAGCCCTGATCCCCCTGGGAACCAGGTCACGGTGGAAAGGGCATGCCCGTTGACCCCCAGCCACCATGACCCAACGCAGACATGTGCTGGAGTCCAGATGAGGTCACAAATGGGATCTTGTTAGAACCGTGAGCAAACAGATAAGGCCATTGTGTGTGAAAGGGATGGCCAACCGCCACGCTGTCCAACGGCATAATGGGCTGACCTCTGAACCAGGGTAGTTGACACGCGACCTGCTTTATTGGGGTCTCAGGCCAGGCTGCTGTTAAGGGTTAATGGTTTAAATACACAACAGGAGGTGGGATACTCTCCAGTCATTCATCACAGCCACAGTGATCTTCATCCCACTTTCATACATTTGAGTACATATGCAACGTGTTTTCGGACTCTGATTTTAAATATAAAGAAATACTAGTAACTGTTCAAACATTGCCAGATTTCTTTCTCCATTGAGTTATTATGAATAATTTATTAAAGCATGACATATTTAGCGTGGCATTTTAAGCCAGGCATTATTAAGACGCCAATGACACACCGGTTCAATGACTATGACATGAAGTTCTCCTCGTGGGGTTACCCCATCAGTAAAACACAAGGTCAGAGGTCGGTTTGAGAAGTGACCAATACACTTTCTATTGACTTGTCAAGTGTGCATCATTGATGCCATTTCAGTTCTGGTTAACTCCACCTCCTTCTCCTCAAACCAATTAACAGTGCAGCCATCCCCATTTGACCTGCATCTCTACCTCCCATATGGAAAGGACAGCAGTCTGAATTAGTGGGGACATCCCCAAAGGTCAAGGGTTAAATGACCATGGTTGTTAACTGAGATGAGATTGTAAACGCCACACTGCTGTTCAGCTGATGTTCTCCCCCAATGTAGGGTATGAAGGCGTTTCACTCTCGGCTGTTGACAAGAACCAGGTTTTACCCAAAGAAAGATGTAAACCTTCTCGGTTTTGCATAGCTTTTAATAGGAGGTTAATGTGTATAAACTTTTTATGTAGCCAAGATTAGTGTCTTATAAACACATCAGCAATGAATGGAGTCTGTTCCAGTAAACAACATCGAGACGTTGCCTTCCAAATTCAGGGCAGTCTTTCTACATCATGAGCTGGTCATTCAGGGCAGTCTTTCTACATCATGAGCTGGTCATTCAGGGCAGTCTTTCTTCATCATGAGCTGGTCATTCAGGGCAGTCTTTCTTCATCATGAGCTGGTAATTTAGAGCAGTATCTCCTCATAATGAGCTGGTCATTCAGGACAGTCGTTCTTCATCATGAGCTGGTCATTCAGGACAATATCATCATCATGAGCTGGTCATTCAGGACAGTGTCTTTTCACCACGAGCTGGTCATTCAGGACAAACTCATCATCATGAGCTGGTCATTCAGGACAGTCTCTCTTCTTAATGAGCTGGTCATTCAGAACAGTCCGTTATTTGCTGGTCAGCGGTCCAAAGAGAGCACATCTCACTTCCTCAGCTCTCCAGCTCCTTACCAGGGTTATGAATATAATTAACAGGGAGGCATGCTTTTGTTTGGCCAACCTCTGTTTACATAAAGGGCCCCCATGGGACCAGGTCTGGGGGTCAGGGGTCGCACCATCGCTGTCAGAGAGGCCTATGACATTTCTTTCCCACGTTCCCCAGACCCCATTGTCCCGGGCAGAGAGCCCGCTTTAGCGTTTGGCCCTGGGAGGTGGTGTTGCGTGAGAGGAGGGCCTGGGGGCGCTGGCCCCTTAGTGGAACCCTGGGAAACAGGCGTAACCAGGCAGGGCCCAGCCCAGTGGAGACAGCAGGGGCTCATTTTACGGATTGCTGCCCATCTATAGGGGTCTTGAGCATGGGATATGCCCCCAAAGGAGGGATGGTGTGGGAGAACACAAAGGGCTTTGGTGTGTGTGTGTGTGTGTGTGTGTGTGCACATGTGCATTTTGCTCATGTGCGTATTGGGGGGAAAAAATAGTTCTTATGAGTGAGATAATTTCTGTCTTCTCAGGTGATGATGTTACAACCCTGTTCCCAAAAAGTTGGGTTGTAAAATGTAAATGAAAACAGATTGCTGTGATGTGCACATCTTTTAAACCCTACTGTATATTCAATAGAAAATAATACAAGGACAACATATCAAGTGTTGAAAATGAGGCATTTTATTGTCTCTCTAAAATGTATATGCCCACTTTGAATTTGATGCCAGCAGCACGTTTCAAAAACATTGGGGCTGAGGCAACAAAAGACTGGAAAAAGTAGTGCAATACATAAAAAAACAGCTGGAACCACACAACTAAGTATGTCAATTGAAAACAGGTCAGTATTATGAGTAGGTATTACAAGATAATTCCAGAGAGGATGGGTCTGTCAGAAGTGTGGATATGGAGGGGTTCACTACTACAAAGACTGCACAGGCAAATAGTGCAACAATTGAAGAAAACAGTTACTCAATGTAAAATTTTGGAATCTCAATCTACGGTACATAATATCATAAAAATATTCAGAGAATCCAGAATAATCTCTGTGTGCAAGGTAACAGGCCAAAAAGTAATGTTGGATGGCTGTGATCTTCAGATGGTACTGCAGGACAGTCAGAGACAATTCTGTAGTGATCAGGAACACTAAAAAAACAACGTCTGAACACAGTACATCGCTGCATCCACAAATGCAAGTTTAAAGTGTACAATGCAGAGAATAAACTATTTAAGACTACAGCAATTGGTCTCCTGAGTTCCCAAACAAGTATTGTTAAAAGAAGAGGGGATGCAACGCAGTGGTAAACATGCCCCTGTCCCACATGTGTTTGATATTTTGCTGACATCAAATTCAAAATGGGCATGTATTTTTCCAAAAACAATAAATGTTCTCAGTTAAAAAAATATTCTATGTTGTCTTTTTCAGTTAAATATAGAGATACAGTTAATTGCATTCTGTTTTTATTTGCATTTTAATCAGCTTTTTTGGAAGCAGGTTTGTATGTATATGGAGGCTATTTGTGTCTCTACTCAAATAAGTGACAACACATACTGGTAATTGTTTAAGCATGAGACTGTGATGTGTGGTGTCAGTGGGAGAGGGAGAGGGGGAGGGGGAGAGAGAGGGAGACACTGGGAGAAAGTGAAAGGTGGCCAAACAGCTAGTGAAGAAATGTGGAAAGGCCCCAGATATGTGCTGATTAAAATGATACGCTGATGCCATTGCTGTTATCCGACATGGATTGGTTTCACACAACTCCAAGTAGACAATAGAAAAAAGACCGTCACGTTCAGAGCAGAAGGGTGCTTTGATTTGAAAAGTGGAACGGGACGGAAACACCTTGACTTGGGTGTTTCCTCTGAAACATTATCCACCTATGAGTCTGGTGAAACCATAAACAAAAAACATACCACATTATTCGATTATTTTCACAGTAATGGTCTATGCTATATAATTTGTAATGGAGTTAAAATGATTCATAATAGGTTAATTGCTACTAGACAATAGTACATTAACTTAATTTCCATTTTTATTTTTATATTTGGACTCATATATTTGTTATAGTCCAACCTGCTAGGAAGTTCAACATTTGGAGCTAATACAATGAGCTATACATTTTAAATACACATCAGCATATGAATATATAAAACATTTTATCCCACCATTACCATCTTTTAAAGAATCAAAAATGGTTTTCTCTCTTCCTAATAATAAGGTCATCTTTTTAAATGTTCTTGATTCTTTAGGGTCTCTGACAGGTTTGCAGAGCTGCGTAGAGACAACACATAATACAATATGTGACTGCGGCTTTGTTGATCTGAGAGCAGAGCACACTCGCTAGCGTTGAGAGATGACAGGGGGAAAAAACTCCCTCCTGCCTGCCTTACACCCTCTCGCGCATTCCCATGGAGAGGAAAAGGGAAAGAGGAGTACAGTACTTGAGGGTGAAACCCATTCCCATGTGTGAAAAGAGAGGTTCTTTGCAACTCCATCAGCTCTTTCCCTTCAGAGCAGTAGTGCATATTTCTTCTGAAAAAATGGAAGCCATTTTGTTTTCATGCATTAAAGATCCTCAGTATCTCACTACTCCTCAACTGAAAAATAGTCATCTGACTTTTCCCTGGAATATTACAAGTGTCGCTCTGTATTCCAGGGCGTTCATGTTTTATAACTTTTCGAATGCACTTTTTGCTGTCCTATTTCACTGCTAACATTTTAAATTATGTATTTGGCTACTGTATATGAAGCACAGGACTTTGAACGGGTTGGGGGCATTTGCAATCTGTGTTTGGATGACTTGCTCATGACATATCTGACTGACGTTTAAATAAATATTTGATTTGCCCTCAGTTCATCTCAAGCTGACCATGCTGAGTGCAGGGGGTTGTTTACTAACCCCTAAAATGGGTTCTTATTTAGAACAGGTGTGTCCGTGCCAAACGTTACCTCCAATGAATGGAGAAAAATCTGACAAAACATTCTATTTACTGGTTTATTGCAGTTATTTCTTTAGCTCTTTCTTCAGTTGAATTGTGGTCTGAATGTAAGTATGGAGATCAGGTATTGACTCAGTTGAAATTAGTGGATTTACGAAAGTTCAAACCAAAAACTTGGTTCCAGTTGTGAAACTTTTGCTTCCTGTTAATATCCTGCGTTTTCGCAGCAGCTCGTGTACAGGACCCTCCCTTGCAATGGCCCTCATGTACCTCATGAGTGGGAGGATATTGTTTTATTTTCAAACATATTTATTCATGGGGATGACACACTATGCAACCTCTGTAATGCACCAGAGTTATTGAGCAAGATAATTTTCCATCACAGACCATAACTCCCAGTGACCACAGTTTCCACCCCATGCATACCCGAGTAAGTCTTGCTGGTACGCGTGGGCAGATGTCAGCCTCAAGGCCCCAGAGCCAGGTAATTAGCGGTTAGCTCCAGGCTAATCATCCCCAGTATCAGTGGCTGAGACAGAGGTCACTCTACAGCGTGTGATACCGGGCAGCCGCCACAGGTCACCATGTGATTAAACAACAGATCTCCGCTGTGTTGGAGGCGCGCAGTGATGTCACTGTAGTCCACGTGTTCTCTATGGCTTTTGTCGTGCGCCTGCAGGTTAAGATTTTCAGAGTGCATCAGTTGACTTTTTGTAATTTAGGTGAAATTTGTTTAGGTAAATTACATTGTCCGAAGTCTTAAATACATAAATACACTGAAAACATCCAAAACACATAATCAGTACAGCTAAACAATGCACAGTTAAAACAAGTAAAATCTCAGTTAAAGAAGTTCAATATACGTGTTAAACATACGATATATTGCATAATGGTTTTGTTTTAATGTAAAACAATCCATTATGGCTCAACAAATCTAACATTTTGATTGCGATTAATATTGAGGGGTTCATCTCAGAAAAGCTGGCAGTGAATTTGGTTACATCATTTAAAAGTTTGTAGTCAAATGAATTGAAAATGTATTGCTTGAAACCATGGAAGTGTTCACGAGGTTATATGGAAAAAGTGTGTTTTTTAAGCTTTTGTGGGTCTAAAGCACAATCCTATCATTGTGTTTTCCCCATTACTGCTCCCTCCATATAACCATCTACCTGGCTGTGCTTCTCTGGGTAATCTCTCCTCCATAGACAGCCATTGCCAGTACATTCTTTCCCCCAGACTTCTCCTTCCCTAAGCCTGATCCTGAGCCTCCACACCCGGTTGGAGATTTATATGCATGCTCGTCCTTTGATGACAGGGTAAATATTCACACAGACAGCCAAGGTTCCCCTTCCATTACTGAAACGATCTGTGTTTGCCCGCCAGTTAAATTCTTTGGGGGATTGTTTGGAGAGATGAATGGGGCCAAAGTGCTGAAGGACGTCTTCCAGTTTGGCAAAAGAAAAAACCCCTGATTGGCTCAACGACTGCTTGGTCCAATGAGCAAGCTGGGGGGTGGTCGTCCCAGAGTTTTGCCCGTCAATTAAGGCAGATGTGAAAGCCCGACAGGTGGAGAGTGTCAGGCTATGCTCACCGTCTCCCTGCCCTCTTTGGATCTGGAGAAGTAGCTGAGCTACCGTTCACGTGGAATAGGAAGGATCCTGTCAATATTCATCTATTTAATAACCCTGAATGCGTGTCTCAGCGAGCCTTTTGAAGACTGTGGGGTCTGCATCTTCCCTTTGATGTGCGCTCATTGTCAGCCTCTATCTGAGATCTTCGGATATGGAATTGGTGACATTTTCTTTTTTCATTCATTCAATCCAACCTCAAAGCTTCCCAGCTGTATTTCTCTGGCCCATCGTGCTTTGTTATAAGCTATAAGGGGCCGTTCAAGATGTAGTAGGTTGTCTATCACAGAGTAATAGAACACCAGGGGAATTGAGTTGGGATCTAACCCTAAATAATAGTATTTTTACCCCATTTTTTAAGTGTAACTGCTGTACATATCCACTGTGAAGTTTTTACAGATTTTTAAAATATTTTTATTTTCATGCACCAACCGTGAATGTGTAAATGAGGTACCAAAATAGAATCAGACAAATTGCTTCTTCAAAACTGATGAGCTATACGCTTGATAATGTGCACATGCACGTTAATCTCCTTCGTGGAAAAGTCTTGAAAGTCTTAGGCTTTATTTACGAGGGCCCATAAAGTGGTTCAGATGGCCGGTTAATTTCCACTATGAATATTAATGAATGTCTGAGGGCCTTAGCAACCTCACAAAGAGCCCAGTAGTGTGCTTGGCTTCCACCAAGGGTCACCACAAGGTTGATCACTCAAATAATTTTTTTGTAATGTTTATCAAGCAAATTAAGATGGAACGTTGACATTGTTTCAATAAAAAAAAAAACGCTTTTTATCTATGACGCTGGAGTGTGCCAAAAGTCAGTATACATTTTTTTCCAGTTCACCCAAAACACAATATCAAAATGTATTTCAAAACACACTCCTACTCTGAACAGGTACAGTCCAGACTCCAACTGAAACAAACCGGTTCCACTACATCATAATAGTGGCAGAAGTGTCTCCCGGGGTCTGTTTAAGGAAGGAAGAACACGGACAGAGACAGATGGAACCAAATGCTCCACCTCCACCAGGCACAGAGCTGTGATGTGGGCCTCTAACAACTACCTGAAACTCTCCTGCTTCGCATTCAGCTAATTTGATTCTTCCCCTGTATCCTCATGTATGTGGATTCCACCCTCCCCCGTCATTCCTTCACATCTTCACGCTGCTCACTCCCACTCTGGAGGACCTATATGGCGGCAGATAAGAGGAGATGGGAGTCTCGTCGGCTACATTTGAAGCGCGTCTTTGAAGCTAGCTGTGAAATGGTAGCGGCGCTGCTCTGGCTACAGGGACTGGGGCCCTCTCATAAAAAGCCCTTTACCTGTGCTCTCTCCGTGGATCAGTGCACTCATTAAAGAGAACCTCGGTAACGTTCAAATCACAATTACACTGTTAACGGGCAGAACTTTTCAAACGGGGGTGAAAGAGAGAGAAATGTGTATGCCATTTCATTTTATATGTTTCTTTAAACTAGAGTGATGAAACGTCAGAAGGTGTAAAGCAGATCATACGCTAGGCAGCAGTTAATTGATATAGTGCAGTATCCTATAAAGCACACTGACATTATTTTGCAGATGCTCTTATCCTGGGGGACTCTCAGTAGGCATCTCTGTTCAGGCTTTTCATACAGGCCTCCCCGGGGGATCAAAGGCCATGCTCTACCATCTGTGAAGTGTCATCTTTTACACCAAGGTCAGTTAATTTAGGTCCATCTTTGAGTCTAACAACATTGCAAGCTGACATATTGTCCGTTGAGGGGAAATTCATAGTTAATACAGGTCTATCAGAAAACGAGCACAGACAAGAAAATAGGGCAATGATGTGACATTTGTGGGTTTATTGTACGACTGTTGTTGGTACTGGTTCTGCACGTGTCGGGGGGGGGCGGGTTCTGGCTGAGAGCCCCCTTACTGCACTCTTGTTTTCACATCCTCAGGCATGCCCCAGCGAACCGTATGTGTGTGTGTGTGTGTGTGTTTGTGTGTGTGTGTGTGTGTTTGTGTGTGTGTGTGTGTGTGTGTGTGTGTGTCTATAGACAGACAGGGCTAAAGTGAAGGCCACCTTGGGCCTTCATCAAGATTATCAGAAAAAAAGGCAGTAGATGTTGCGTGTTACTGAAATATATACATTTTTATAAAACAAATGATAAAACTATCCGAACGATAGCACTCATCATCAGTTGGCCCCCTGTTTTCAATACTCACACATTCCACATTGAGAAGTATCTTAGGCAACCAGATTTTGGCTAACATGCTGTGTTACTTGATCCATTTGATGATGCCATTCATCTCAATATGGGTCCCAGGACTGTTTGCCTTTAGGGCCCCAGGACCTGTGGAATCAAAACAGCCCAAATAGATACACTCACATATTTGTAATCAGTATGAGTTGCTTTTTTTGCATATTCTTCAGATTGTCAACAACAAATTGACTACTGGTGTATATAGTCAAAGAGCACCTAAAACCCAATTTTACCCAAAAACCATGTGACCCTAGTACTGCCTGGAGTTAACTAAACAGCTCTGATCTTGTGTTGAAATCAGTGAATAATTATGTATTTATATACCAAAAAAACAGCTCTCATATATACACTCAGAATTAGCACCACAAAAAACTAAAAACCTCACAAAGGAAAGACAGGGTTTTCTGTTGATTTTTCCTGCTAATTTGCATTACTTGCAGGGGTCGGTGATGAGCCCCCTTTCCCATCCGCGAGAAGCTAGAAGCCGCGCGCATCTCAGTGACAGCCTATGGCGACAGCGCAGGATGCTAATCCTGTATGTGCCTCCCGGTCTCTCAGCTGCTTTGGCAGATGTGGAGGAACGTTTTATCCCCTGCAGTGTGCCGCAGGGCCCAGGCCCTCACCAGCCCGTGCCACTACCTCTACTGCAGTTCCTCGCTACTCTATTCTATTAGCTCTCAACCATGCCGCTACTTCTGTAAACCCCGTCCCCAGGCTATTGTGCACAGTGCAGAGGAGCCAGGCACTACACCCATTTAGAGTAGGTCTTAGTGGGAGTGACCAAATCATTGTGTAAGATTAACCTTACAGAGTCCGATATTTGTTATCTTTTACATATAGGAAATCACAGTACACAAGTCACACTGGAGCTGGATGTTTGATAATGCACAAATATGGTGTGTCCTTTGAGTCTATGCCATTACATACGGTCTGGCCTGGATGATTGGTTAGCTAGCTACTGTTCAACACAAACAAATGTGTTTTAATGAAGCAGTAACTGACTTGTTCTGCCCGCAGTCAGTATGGGGACAGCTCAGCCAAGCTGTCACACGCCAACATTACTGAATATAGACTGACTGGTGATTGGCTGCACAAGAGTCAGAGGTGGAAGTGCTGTGAGAGATGACCAATGGGTAGACTATGTCTGTTGGGTCTGGAATTTCTCAACTTCCTTATTGGTTAATGAAGGCCAAGTTGGATGCGTTGTTCTACCGGAGCCATTTCGGCTGATGTTTCTGGGAATGAGATAACTCTTCCTGTAGAGGGTGTCTGTGGTAGTCTTCAACTAGAATCAATGAGAGGTCACTGCAGGAAAGGAAAAAGGCTTTCATCAGATTATTCTTATAAATATGCATCAAGGTCCAGGATAAAGAAAAAATAAATTGGTGTTTGTAATATATCTTTTGCATCATGTTTGGTATCTGCTTACACAATGGATGAAGCCTGTATTAAAATTCTCTATTGATTGAAAAGGGGTGATGAGTTTCTACAAACTGAATTCATGCTCCATGAAAGGCAATGAAAATTAATTAAATGAATGAATTCAGGAACTGGCAAGACATGCGCAAGTTGATTAAGTAAGAAGATAGTAATCTAATCATATCAGACATGTTAAGGATATTTTCCACGCTGTTATCTGTTAAAATGATTGGTCATTGGTAAAGTGAAATAACTAGCTCTATTCAGAAAACTGCTACACAATGTACTGTATGGGAACCCAAAAATTATATAGAGATTATGGAAAAATACAAATGCATGTCAATGAAAAAATCTAAATAAATAATATCTGCAGCCAAGTTTGCCCAGCGTTTTAACCATACGGCTCAACCGCCTGTGCCCATTCATCTGAGGTCTTCGCATTGCAAAGACAAACGTGTTAAACCTTCGGTTCACCTTATGACCCCCTGACCCCCTGAAGTGGGATTAGGCTAGAGGGAGTCAAGGAGTGACATCAACTAAACCACCAAGTGATGGCCATGGAGCGAACAGTGGATAAAGGTAGAGCCTGACCCAACGGAAATCCCGTGAGGGGCTCTGGATCAACACACCGGTGTACTATTTGGGCATATTCACCCTCCAGGCTTCACCGGTTCCTGAGCTGGGATCCAGTAATCCCAGGAACATTGCATTGCTTCATTAGATGTTGGACATCCGCCACGGAATCAGCAGGCCACCAGGGCTCCCGGAGTGTTTCCAGTAGCATCAGCTAATCATGCCGCTTGGCTCTGTTGGAGGGACAGAATAAGGAATGTCTCTGGTCAATGGCTTGGCAGTTGTTTGACCTCTGTGGCCCCCACCCCAGACCGCCCCCTCTCTGAGAGAGACCTCGTTAGTAGAGCCCCCCCCCCCCCAAACCCACACCCCTCTCCGCTGTATCCAATCACCGCCGTCCGCATCGCCAGTAACAGAAGTTATGTCCGCTATGCCACTGGCTGGGAGTTCTGCTGGAGTTTCTGGCACACAATTCAGAAATTGCATGGGTCCTGTTCTACTTGCCTCCCCACAGAGGTTGTCCAGATGCAAACACCACTCAGCTAGGATCCAGTATGTCTGGGAACAGGAGTATGACTGAGGTCCGGTTTGACCGAGCCATTCCACCTTCCTGCTTGTGAAAACAGGGCGGTGAGGTGCATGGCTGTGATGGCCTGTTGACTGGCAAGAGAGAAGGGGCAATTCCATGGCTCCTGGACCCAGACCACCTTTTAAAGTATTGTGAGCCATTGATCTGTGTCTTCTCTTCTTCATAGTGCTCTACACTGTAATGCAGAATAGAACCAGACATATCGTACATCACAGACCACAGTGTTCTGCCTTTCAGTAATCGATTCCAATCAACTCACATCCTTCCAATCAACTCACAGTTAACAACAGTAATGCACATTGTTAAAAGTAGAGTGGGTTTAGGGCAATTAGGATGTGGGATGATAGAATAGGCCTATTCAGCCCATGCAGATCACCTCCTATTGCAATTTCTCACTGTACCACCATTCACATATATTCTTAGTGTATAGTGGTAAAGTACCTTTCAATGTAAAGTACTTCTCTATTTGGTATGGGCACGTAACCCTACACAAAACACATTCAAATCTCACCAAAGTTTTATTATCCTGGAGCTCCTCAGAGAAACCACATTAAAATGAGCTCTCCTGCCCAAGGTGATAATGATAGCATGAAATTATTGTAGCCTCAGCAGACTTTATCCCCCATCTTCTCTGTCTCTTTCTCTCTGGTCGAGTCATCTCTATCTTTTTCTTTCCCGCCTATATTTCCATCCCTGAATCTCCTTTGCCGTCCATTCAAAGGGAATGTGTAACTGAATTTGAAATGCATTGCCCAGTCTTTCAAGGGCTCAAGCTAATGAGACGTTTTGCCTTGAAAACCACTCTGGATAGGAGACCCTGTGGGGCAGAGCCTGAAGGTGGGATCCCAGTCCAGTACGTCTGTCCAAATCCCTCTCCAGGACTGATGCATCCTATAGAAGAGAGTGAGCAAGAGAGAAAAAAACAAAGAGAGAAAGAAAGAAAAGCCTTTGTAGTGGAACATGTCATTACGGCTTGCCATTGTAATGCGAAGAGATGATCTGAACATGTGTATGTTGTATCTGCTTAGAAGACGGGCCACATCGGGCCTCCCCCTTGGAACACATTCAATAGGGCTTACACTGAAGAAGAATAGGGTGGAACGGAAAGGTCCAGTGGAGAATATGAGGTGACAACTCTATTGAGCGTGAGGTGGTGGGCTGGAGTGGGAACGCGTGAGGTGGTGGGCTGGAGTGGGAACGCGTGAGGTGAGTTCAAGAGTGGACCGGACAGAGACGGGATGGGGGAGAGGCCCGTGGAAACAGGTAACCCTGACGATTTGCAGTGTGGACGAGGGAACATCCGCGGGGTGCAACACGGGCAAGACGATGAAAAGGAGCCAAAAGGTTTGCGTATGAGGGGGTTCTCCTTTTAATCAGGAGCCCTGAAGAGAGATCAGTGGCGCCTGTGGGCACGCGGCCACTGCTAGCAACTGTCATGCTAATGAAAGGGGCTTGGGTGTTAATAGAGGGAGCTAGCTGGCTTCCAGGGTGCTAATTAATGCTTGTGCTAGGGGTGTGAGGGGTTATGTATTTTAATGAGGCATACGGTTGTGTGTGTGTGTGTGTGTGTGTGTGTGTGTGTGTGTGTGTTGTGTATACGTCCGTTCGTACATGTGTACATGTGCGGGTGATGGCGGGGCTTTGAACCGCGGGTCTGAGTGGAATGGGAGGATTGGATAGGGAACAGACGTCCAAGAGCCCAGGACGACAGACCGTGGTGGATAAATATCCCCGTCTGATGTGAAGGTTGTTCATGTAAGTGTTGACAAGCTGAGACCAAAACCAGAACTGTCTACCTCCCATATACCCTCCTTCCTGCTCTCTCATCTCCTCACCCCCTCTCCCCTCCCTCCCATCTCCACATCTCCCCTCCCTCCCATCTCCACATCTCCCCTCCCTCCCATCTCCACATCTCCCCTCCCTCCCATCTCC
>JACXGJ010008726.1:0-26291 GCA_016801105.1 Esox niger
GGGGGGGGGGGGCGGTAGCAGAGGCCAGACCAGGAGAGGGTTAATCCCCGTCTGTGGCCTGCCGGACAGGAAATTCCATTAAGTGCGTGTTTGTGTCAGGGCTGGGGGACAGAGAACGGGGGGCCGAATTCGGGGGGTGGGGGGGGGTGGGGTACTCACAAGCCTGGCTAACCCAGTTGTTGAGCGGGAACAATAGCAGCGTGTCTGCTTGTGTACCAGCTAGCTACTTAGCGCCTAGCTCCGACTTCGGACCGCGGGGGACTTTTGTTGTACCGTGTATGGACGCAGAGTCACTGGCGCAATGCGGCACTGTGTTATACGGCCACATTGTTCCGAGTGGCTGCCCCGATAACTGTTGCGGTGATTCTGGGATGCCCTGGTGTGCGCTGGGGGTGGTCACCAGATGGCCAATCTGCCGCACGGCACAGACACAGCCCTCGGACTCGGAGGCGGCCACGGGCCAGACACGACACGTAAACAACAACCTCGAGCGGAGGTGTGCGGTCGCACTCGGGTCACATTACAGCCGGCGGCACGGGGGGTCCGGAGGTACATCCTGTTGCCATAGTCACCCCCTCCGGTGGGCGGCGCAGCACAAACCCAGAGGCACCATTGGGATAGGACAGCTGTCCCGCCTTCATGGATGCCCGGCTGGGGTGGGTTGATGATCAAGGCCCTGGTAATGCAGACTGGGGCAAGACATATGAGGTATATACAGTAAAGGAGGCATTGCCCCAAAAACCTCCTAATACTGTATAAACCCAGGTGGTACTCCCCCCGATCAAGTCCAAGCCAAGAACATACCGGTCTCACAGGGTTTGTAGATGATGCACATATCGGTCTGGCGCAGCGTGTAACATGAAGCAAGTCCAAGAACGTCTCTTAGTACAGTAGAGCATCCAGAAACCCAGTATCGGACTAACAGCAGAGGACTCAGTAGACTCCGTAGTCAAGGCATTGTTGAATAGGCTGAGAATGAGCGTCAGGTCAACACCCTCTACACAGAGAGATCTGAAGTTTTCATTGTCCTTCTCGAACTTGTCGCCCCAGAGAAGCTTAGCTTTTTGTCCTATAAGTGCCACTTAGGTTTGATTGCCATAGCTAATTAAAAATAGGTCTAATGAAAGTTATTTTTAAAAACTTTAGATTCACTATAACCCAGGAACAGCGAGCAAAGCTTCATTTCTAACAGCGCAGTGTCGTTTTGGGTCTGAGTGTGGGAGGCCAAAGGAGAACCGGGGCAGAGCCAGCAGATCAGCTCAGTCTAAACTATGTTTAGTGTTTGCTTATTGTCATACTCCTTTAAGCTGACCTGGGACCAGCCGGAGGTGAGGAAGAGTTGTCGTCTGAGAAGTATCGCCTTATGGAAAGGAGTATTTTCAAAGAAAATATAATGTGGTTACAAAAATATGCTTGTTGACGCAATGGTTTCAACTGAGAGGGAAAGCCAGGCTTAGGGGAAGGCTGAAGAGGAAATGTCTTCAGATCCCGGCGACCGTATGTAACTCCAAACTCCGGGCCTTGGGCGATTGTCTAGAACACTCTGCCTTATTGCAGTTCAATATGATACCACAGATACGGCAGCGTCCAAAGTTACATAAACACGTGCCCTGGATAATACACAACGCATTCATTCCAAGAGCTAGAGCTTTCCTGAGGCCGGCCATGGACCGCAGGAACGCTGCAGCTGACCAACCAGCAGCAGACATATGGAGCCAAGTGTCCTCCCTTAATCCTCAACAGACTCTGTCCTATAAACCCAATTGGGAGACAACCACTTTGAAGTTTAGGTCAGGCCCGAGGAGCGGTACGGTTATCTACAACCTTGTCTGCAAATACGCTTTTCCAATACATCAGAGTCCAATGTTCCAGAACTTGGGGCTGTGTTGAAGATGGTCAGAGCTCACACTTCCCCGGTATGTTTATGAATGAAGAATTGATGGGGTGGTTATGAGTCTCTGTTCCAGGAAATAAACCAGGTCAGATCTTAGCCCCAACCCAAAGTGCATCTATGGGTTCATTTAGAGTTTCTAGTCTGTTCTGACTTTTTTTTAAACTACTGCAAGTCAAAGTCAGTGAAAGAAACTTGTGACAAACCACCAGCAGCCTTAATGAAGATGTTCCGTACATCCTCTTCCCAACTGTGTCAGGGTGTAATTGTCTAGACTAGAAATAAACAGAGATGACTTCTCCACAGGCAGAACACTGCTTCAGGCTGGCTTGACATACTAACTACTAATTGCAGCAGTCCGTTTCTCCCCTGGTGGCTCATACATTGCCTTGCTGGAAGAAATATGAAAGACAAAGATGGCACCTTAGGAGGCCAAAATTACATTTAAAAAGAGATGGGGGGGGGGCAAAGAAAGACAGGGAAATGAAAGACTGACAAAGAGCTCCAGATCCACAGAAAATGACAGGGAGTTATTTTTTAATCAAGTCATTTTTTGGTACTAGTCTCAAATATGCCAGTTATTCAGAGACAGCTGCTGCTTATCTGGGTTGAGACAAAGAGCCCTGTGACGGTACTACGGTCACTGTGTTTGAGTGACTCAGCACGGGCCTTTCTCCCCAACTGGCTGATTACGGCACAGATCAGGCCCACTGGCAGTAAGCCAGTCCATTAGCGCTACTAGACACAGGGATGGAGCACCAACAGGGCCTCAAATAAAGCCTGGAGCTCGCCTTGCCACCCTCACCTAGTGGGGGAGTTTGTTTGGGGCATAGGCTTCGGGAATAACAAGGCTTCTTGTCATTCCTAACAGGGCAGTTACTACAAATACCCACTTTATTACTTTTACCCTCCAAGCCTGGAGCAGGCTGTGGTTCGGTAAGGAACAAGGCACAGCAGAGGGCTTTTAATACAGCCCAGGGGAACTAATCCCCTCATATTGTACCTTGGGGGTCGTCACCGCTAGTGGGAAAACAAAACCTCTGCCTCATTAACATTCCTACATGACCTCATCCTCGTGCATCTTACGGCCGTGCCCTGGAGAACAGAACCACAGGAATAGCTGACATCCCAGCCGTCTCTCTGGGTCAACGGTCTCCGTTGGCAGGCTAACTCGTCTCTTCCAGGAGTGCATGTCCTGATGCTAAATGGTTCGTGATCACAGGGGGGATACCAGTCCTCTGGGACACCGCAGCTCACGACAAGTAATTAAAACGCAGGGTATGGCGATTTATCTGAAGGCAAATGGTTTCGCGGTGGATGAAGGCGAATGCAAGTCGATGTGATTAATAGCGCTAGCTAACGTACAGGAGACCAACAAAATAAAACAACGATACCACATCCATGACACTACTTACATAGATGAGTCCGGAGTAGTACCGGTCCTTCAGGTTGTGCAGCACCGACGCCTCGTTCAGGCAGGTGAGCTCGGCCATGTCCTCCACCTTACTGAACTTGGGCGGGTTCATCTTCTGGATGTCGTCCTTGTTCACCACGGCCTTCTTGCCATTTTCCGCCAACTCCACCACCACCTCATCGCCACGCTCCTCGCGTATGCCAGCTGCCTCGAAGCCGTGCCGCTCTGAGGGGATCCACACTAGCTTCTTGGCCGTCCAGTCGGCCTGCGTGGCCGGGTTGTAGACAACGGCGCGGTCCACAAACAGGTACCGCTCCGGGTCTTCCTGCCCACTCCGCTGTGCCATTTCTGGGTATGGTACCAGGACACACTAGGCCACCTGAATGGATGAATGGAAGACAGAATGGCTTTTTAGGGATTGGTCTGACCGAGTACTTTAAACATCAAGCCCTAAACCCAACCTCCTACAGAACCTAAAGTCCCAATGATAGATTGGGACACAGATTCCCAGACTCTGGTTTGACTGGGGATCCTAATCAGGGATCCAGGCAGAGACCACAAGATTTGTTACCGTCTATGCATTGGTACAGAGTGCCGGAGAAACATTTTCTTTTCATTACAAGGATTTATTCATAAAGGGGACACAGGACCAAAAATAAACCATTTGAAAGTTCCTGTTCACTTTGCTGTCAGTGTGTCATTCTAAACCCCCCTCTACTGTACAAACAGGAGTGAGACATACATTCAAAGATAAAATATTGTTTTAAAAGATGGCCTACTACTTAACGTACAGAGTGGAAAGTCAAAACTATCCGTGTTCATAAATTATTTCCTAACTCTTAATATCAAACCCATGGCACCCTTTTACAACAAGTGTTGTATATGCTTTTGTTGCACCCACAGACTGAACGATTTTCAGTGAAAATGTCTACATCAAGTAACAAGTAAAGGTCCAGTGCTGCAAAGTGGTTTAGGACAGAGAATATGCTGAAAGCTAACATGTAAACACCAAAATCATGAGTATTAAGAGTTCCAAATATCGCCAGTAAATAACAGCCTAGGGCTACACGATTTATCGAATTATAATCGAAATAAGGATGTTGATATGTGAATACCCAAAAATGGATTTTTAGCTCAAGGAAATGTGAATGAGATGCACATCACACGAGCCAACGGGCACGCATCGTGCATCCGTAATATTTCTGGAGATTACTTAAATACCTGGACTCATTTTGCTTAAATACTTTACAGTTTTTCAATGTTAGTTTGAGTTAACGCTGCAACTGCTGGTAAAGACGTCTGCTTCAAGCTAGCAAGTGGCACCAAGATATTGTCCAACTTAGACTACACAACAACATGGTTATGAAAGGTTTCGGCTGGTGCCTACAAACATACTTATTATGGGAGAAAATATACCTCAGACGGGGATATATAACCAGCTATGGCAACGGAACAAACATAGAAAACACTGCAAGCGCCACTGCATTAAATAAGCCGGTAAATAGTTACACAGGCTGCAACTCAAAATTCATATAAGCATAAAATAGAAAACAGTGAACTTTAACCCGAGTTTTATTTCATTTAGTAGCACATTATGTAGGCTATGGTGTCTTTTTAAGTGAGATTATCTACACTGTTTACATCCATGTTTGAAATCGCAAATCATAACCGTAATTGCAATATTTGTCAAATAAATCATATTTCAATATTTTATCCAAATTGTGCAGCACCATAACAGCCATATCAAGAAGGTCAAAACACATAAAAGACTAGTTACTATTCTTGACAGGTTAAACATCAATAAGGCATGTTAGAAGGTAAAGCGTCGGCCATAGCCTACTTTGTCAGTTGTCCTACTGAGCACTGGATAAATCTCTCTACTGGCTACTGTTGATTGTCTACAAATAGATAGATAGGAAACACACCTAGCATTTGTCTTGGCTCTCCTACTGTCATACTAATTGCTCTTCTGAAAAGCAGCCTAGAATATGCAACGTCCTATTTTGAGAGTTATTTAAAAATGACAGGCTTTAGAAAACAAATGTCTGCAACGCTAAAGAACAATGTATTATTTTGGTGAATCATACCACACAGCTTTAAAATACCATACCACATACCATAATAACCAACTGTAGCAAATTACCACCTGACTATTTACATGAATTGCTGCTAGTTTACATTGTGATATATATTATTGTCATACTTGCCATGTCTATAATGTCCAGTACTACTACCCATATTGCTGCTAGTTTAAATGTTATGCATATTATTGCTTGATAATTTTCTTAATTCTCACCATGTCACAAGAATTTCAATGTGCAGGATGACGCTGTTGTTGTTCGGTGCATCTGACAAATATACATTGAAACTATGGAATATTGATCAAACCTCCCATCTTTCCTATCCACTGCCATGGAAATCGCAGTCATATGTTTTGTTTGCACTTGCTTATCTCACTTTACATTAGGACTGTCCTTCTCAACCTTTTCAGTGCAAGGAACCAGCAAATTATAGGCTTCTTCTTCGGCACTCAAAAAATACTGACCCTTGCTTTTTCAAATAAAAAATGAAATGAAATGTTTCAACAGAGCCAGAACAAGGTTGATCAAGAAATGTCCTTCTCTATCTGAGAATGGGGCAATTAGAAACAAGTATATGATACAAAAGGTATTTAGACTACTCCCATAATATTTATCAACTAAAATAGAAGAAGGAAGGTCTATGGTATGTACTGACTGCCATGCATCAGATTGGTATGGGGAAGTTAAAAAACATAAGGAAGGATTGCCAAATAATCATTGACTGCGGAAAAGACATGCATTGCTTTGAATTGGGATTTTGCGTTTTATCATATACTACACAGGGAAAACAAGAAAACAGATGACCTGTTGCTTAGAGTCATACATTTAATTAAAGCGGTGATTACAACTAATTTCTCAACCGGTTCAAAAGAAGCTATAGTCAAATCTGTAGGAGTGAAACAGAAATCCCTGTGCCAAACACTACATAGCAGACATAAGTTAATACTTGCATGATTCCAGTTCTATGAATGAAGGAGAAATTTTATTACTGTGACTTCTTCATGACTTCTACTGTGACTTCACCATAAACCAGCAGACATTCCTCCTACAACCAACGCCAGTCCTCTGACCCGTGTTTGAGAAACATTGGTTGGGGGTCCTTAACGTAAAAAAGCCCTGTCCTAGAACCCTGTCCAAGAGCTAGTATTGCACTGTTATGTGCTAGTATTGCACTATTCTCCAGTTAATCAACATGACATTTGCTGCCATGCACTGGACCTAGTTGCCAACCCCTGTCAGGTGTACGGAGAATCCAAGATCATACACTTACTGCATGGTCTACTACCAGAGCATCTGGCTGCTCAAAGGCATCCACTCTGCATAGCTTCCACCTTCTGGACACAAAACCAAATGCGAGATCAACACGTGAAGCCAGGTTCAGAATGGAGGGATCTTTCTGTGACTTAAATATCAGACCAAACAGAGAGCTGGGGTCCTCATAAATCAGACTGTCCTACAGCAACACCAGCAGTGCAGCCCACAGGCCCACACGCCGCACTGTGTCTCTATGCATGACATCTCAAACTCACAATGGGACATTCCTCCCAATCCACAGGCACCACACATGACAGTTATCCCCCCTGGTGTTGGATCGGAGGCAGCCAGAAAGGACTTCGGCCCTCTCAGCCCCTGCTCATCCATCTCACAGAACTGCACTGACCGCTTCAGTATCAAGTGTTCACAGAAACAGATTATGTATACTGGACCGGAAGGAACCGACAATGCGAGGAACAAGTCAGAGCGGACTCGGAAGCTGCAGCCAAGCACATTTCATCATCCAGACAGTGGACCAGGTACTGTGTGATCTCTTACTGTGATAAGACTGGGATATGTCATCCAGTCCAAAAAAAACATCTCAACACTAGCTTCTTGGGCTAATCTAATGGCTACCACAATACCGGTTATTGAAATGTGTATGTGTTATTACGGCCTGGTCCTTATTGCGTTCCTTATTTATTCTCAAATCACACCAGTGGTGACACAACACATATGACCACAGAGCACACAGACACGTTTACTGTTGGTTTGCGGTGTTGTCTGTTTTGTACATTTTAGTTGTTAATCCCAGACCCCTTCTCCACAGGGGGCCTTGTGTCAAGCCAGGCCGTTGTTGTAAACCAGGCTGTCTGTGTTGATGATTTACTTGCCTGGTCAAATAACGGTCAGATCAAATACAATTATCATTGTTCCTTAACAAAACTTTAAAACTATTAATACTGAACTTTAAACTTGAAGCGGAGGTATACATCTGTATCACTGGGCACATGTGATAAAAATAAAAAGAATAAGAACTTCTGATTAACTTGCTGGCTTCAGTAGATACGAAACAATACTGATAGAAATATATGAAATACGTTTATATTTTTTACGCTTGTAACTTCACTCGGCTAGCATAGTCATTCCACATAGGCATATGATGATGTTTGGCAGGGTATTTTTGTTGTTTAGTCCCGAATCTGGGTCAGATCACGGGATAGAGGGATCAGGGTGTTAAGCGCAGTCGTGCCACTGCATCCTTGCTCTGCGTCTGAGAAAACCGCTATGATATCATGCTGACCGCACGCCAAAACCCAGTCCTCCAGCCTCGGTACTGCCAGCCGTTGTAGAAAGGGAGGCACAAACTGTTCACTGATGAACCGGCTGAATAAACGGGGTTACGAAAACGCATGACTCATGAACTCTTTCTATTTTATCCTAAAGTCATGTTTGTTAGCGTACTTGGTAAACTAGTAATTGCTGCAAGCACCATAACGTTATTTACATTGTTGAGCACAGTTCTTGAAATGTTACATAGCTGAATAAAATGAATATTTCAATAACAGAAGTATAAACATGTAAAAATATGAATTGTACTTTAGTAGACACACTGCTATGTGTATATAGTAAAACCACCTACATCAATGGACCCAGGAGTTTTTTATGCAGTTTAACGTTACTAGGCTTCTAGTTCTAGCGCTGCGGCTGCATGCACCATCATCACTCTGGGTGGGTGGCTAAAAACGGATATATTTCGCAAAATACATGTTTACGGCCGTAATACATTTATTCACAATTATGAAAAAAAATCAATTGAAGATAACGTCTAAAGCATTTCTGGAAATGCAATTTAAACAGTTACAATTTGGCATGGTGTAGGCTAGCGTGATAGCTTAACGTTAGCTTGGTGGTGTCGGCTAGCCAACAAGCTTGCGGTCCTCCATGGTTGAAAAGTCATCCTGACAAAATAATCCGTTAGCTGCCTAGCCAACCCGGCATCCCTAAAAAATGACTCTAATGAACTCACCTGGTGCAGTTGATAATGTAACTCCGAAACTTTTATGAACACACTGACGACCTATACAATATAATATTCCTCAGACAATATTCTTTGAAATGTCTGCAAATACTCCCTTCTTTTGGACGCTTCTCATCAGTGGTACACCCCCATCCAAGTTCTTCTCAACCGAACTCGCCATGCAGCGCTTTTCTGTATTCCCGCCTCTAGGATCCGCGATGTGGAACACCCACTATTCACATATCAAATGTGATTGGATTCCACCGCCTGAAGTCCGCAAGCGATTGGTTTAAATTCTTTACATCTGAAACGTCGATATAATTGATTGTCCGCTAGAGAAGTGACATTTCACCTGCAGACTAGTAAATGCTGCCCTTGCGATTAAAACTGGAAAATAATTCAACAAAAATGCACATTCAGTGATCTTTGACATCAACACATCTGTCTATGCATTTTCCACCCTATCAATTGTTTTCCCCTTGCTGCCCCCTCAAATTGTAGTGACACCGATGCAATAAATTGTTCAAATGGAAGCATCTCCCAGAACAAAATAACTAGATTTTTACACCCAAATCACAATACAGTACGATTGGTGTATTTCTTGGATTAATATCCTATCAATAAATGTGATGTAGACCCACTATTTATGACTGCGATAATCTGTTCGGAATTAGCAAATCATGCTACATGTAATGTTGACCCATGCTTTGTAAACACCATGTATAGACTGTCAGTGAAATGCTTATTTACAGGTAGCACAGAGATAGCACAACAAAAACGAAAAATAAATACAAAAATAGGGGAGCAATGCAGTTGAGACTCACGTAAATGTGTGGGAGATGTAGGGGAATAATCGTGTTCCTACAGGATCCCATAAGTGTGCTAAAGTCAATACTTAAGACTGAGGGGAAAAGGGAGCCATACCGAGTAGCCACTCGGTAATCATTCTGAAGTCCTGTCTAGCAGTGTTATGGCTTGGGGCTGGACATGATGTTTCGGTACCGCATTTTAGGTCTGTCCAGTGGCAGCATAGTGCGGTCAATTAATTGTCTTCTTTTACGCTATTTTTAGGACCTTCTCTGACACCTCCTCGTGTAGAGGACCGGGTTGGCAGGGGGCTCTGCCCACGCGTACCTATTATGCATGTAATACATTTATAATAAATGACATCAGACCAATTCCGTCATCTCATGCCCCAAGTCTTTTTTTACACTCCCTGACTAAAATATACATTGCCAAAGATGTACGGATGACTACGTTGTTTTGCGATAAGTGAATGAATGTTTGCCGCCCTCTAGTGGAAAAATAAATCTAAAACAACGGTCATGACTACTGACAGTAGAGGTCAGAGTTTCTTCAGAAATGGAATGGCCCCATAAAGCCTCTATCTGTATCAGGCAGTCGGATACAGATAGGGTCCTGGGGTGTCAATCTGAAGTATAGGATGGTTGCTTGAATGGTTAGCCAGTACTACAGTATCATTAGTGTACTTTTTTGCTACATATTCAAGTTCACCAATATTCTTTCCAGATATTCTCATGTACGGTGTTTCTTTTTTCTTAATATTGCAATAGTTTAGAGAGCTTTGTGATATTGACTGACATGGAAAAAGACAGTTCCTGAATCAATTTCATCCCATGCCAAGCACTGTTTGTTTTAATGGTGGAATTAAACCAGAGTGGGATTTTTTTTAATCCTGACTCCTGAATAAAACATGAAGCTGTTGTTGCACCTATCGGCTACAAAGTTCCTCAGTCACACACCTCACCCCGCTTCATCACACCTCACCTCATCTAAAAGGGTTTATAAATAGGCCTACTTGACAGGTGTTCGGGACCATTTCACAGGAGTCGGTTAACACATGATCCAAACCACGCTTGGTTCATAGAGCGATTCATTTCATAGTGTAAATTCTAGGCTATGAACAGTATGCTTACTGTACTTTTGTATTTCTGTTTGTCAAACCGTCTCTTTTTGTCTCAATCTCTTTGTTGTTGTCTGTGTTTTTGCTTGTTCCTCTCACCGTTTCGATCTCTGTGTGTCTCTCTTTTCAGATGACGCAAATGGGGGGATGACTCAACATGGTCTCCAAGGACCAGACATTTTCTCGCCATTCGTCCATCTATCCTCATCGCCAGACCCTGCATCACCAACCTCTACATGATGTGCAGTCATTAGACTCCAGCCCCGGTGCCCAGATTGAGAAACTGAGAGCTTTGGAGTGGTATCGGAAACGTTTTCAAAATTGAGTTATTGAAATAATATTGTATTGTTCAATGATTCCTGCATCTATAATAATCAAAATACCCCAACTGAAGTAACAATAGAATTGCTGGCTCCTCTCAGACGACAGCTTGGAAATTTTAACAAAATCATTTTGGAATTGATTTTTTGCGTATAGAATCTTCTAGTCCCAAGGTCTCTAAATGCCATTTGTTAAGGTCATTAAATCATTCTACTCCTCCTCAATCTGTTTCTCTTTCGGTCTCCTTCTCTCTCTCTCTCTCTCTCTCTCTCTCTCTCTCTCTCTCTCTCTCTCTATCGCTCAATAACCCAGGAGGAATTTGTCTTCTTTTGCTATTGTTGTTCGGTTCATCAACAAAAGCCTCAACACTCTAGCTGACCTTGTCCAACTAAAATGAACTAAAGATTAACATCAGCTACAGCATACCTAATGTTCAGGAAAAAAATCCAAAGAGTTCAGTGATATCTCCCTGTGGTCTATACAATCTGACTCCTCATCTTCAGTTTGCTGTTTTAAACCAGTGGTCTAGACACCTCATGGCGTTCTCAGGTAATGAAGTCTATGTAGTCTGAAGGATAGTCTCAGAATGCAGGTCCTGTCATCACATCCAACAAACAGACCAACTGCAATACACATGCAATCGGCCTAGTCACAAACCCTGTGATACCTTTGCTAGTAATCTGTGCTGAGCTGCTCTGTCCTATAGCATGCAGTTCAACAGGAACAGCCTTCAGAGATTTTTTTTCACCTGTTCTCTGAGCTTCACAACCTTCCTCTCAGAAGTGGAAAGGGGTTCCTGGTCATTCTGATTAGTGAGAGTCTAAGGCTGGGTTAACATAGTTCTGATCTCTATTTCACTAACGGTTGATCACATCCGACCTTTTTCAGAGCTTATCTGATTGTTGAAATGACCAACTGTCAGGGATATTATTTGAATTGCACTACTTTTGTTAATACAGCACACCTCTGTTGTCAGACAGTCTGAATAGGAACTAATTAGATCTCTTCTGTATTTCATCATCTATTTTTTTTCTGAAAAGGGGGATTAGTGGATTACTGATAAGAGAAATAAATGCTGTGATGAAAGAGTAAATGTGTGAAATTAGGGAATCGGAGTGTGGATTGTGTGAAATATAGATTATTCTGTTACACTACACTTCCAGAAAAGGTTTTACCGCTTTCCTCAACACGTGTCTCTCCACATTAGTTAACATTCAGTGTAAAATAAAACATTTGGTGATGCGCACCTCTGTGGGGTCAACTAAGATGAATAGCTCCACATTAAGTGTAATAGAACAAAATGTTATGCAGTAGGTGAACGTGAGAGGCAATCAGGTTTGATATCCAACAGGCAATCAGGTTTGATATCAGCGGCCCTGCATTGCCTGGGTCACCACACAGGGAAAATATACATGATAAATATTATCTGACGCGAGCTGTAAATATTAGCTTGTAAAATGGATTCTGAACTTCAGCTTTGTGCTGTTACACAGTGATGGAGTCATGGTACTTGAGCTCTGCCCTGTAGTAGGCTGTTGTTTATTCACTGTAATGTAATAAAAAAGCAGAGGTACTTGGAAGAGAGTTTGGGAGATACGTAATTAGCAATGTTTTTTTTTACGAAATGAATGGTATAATCGAGTAAGTATTATTCAGAAACTTTGATCTCCCACATAATGCATTTTACATGACAGACTTAAGCCAAAAAAAAAAATCCCATTCAATTATCTGAACCCCAAAGAGCGACCTAATTCCGCTTTTCTCCATCAGATTAATGTCAGCTCCTACTCAATTTCCCCTTGATCCACAGATATGGCTCGTTTTCCTTTTTTGCTATTGAATTCAAAAAACGAATTGGCCAAATCATTAAGCCACAAAGAGCTGGGCGGCGTGAACCAGAGTGCCACTGTTCGCATCCAAATCCTCTTTTGTGTATTAAAGCTTTTTATAAATACAAGCCCCTCAAGTCTTCTCTTTGAAACATGAGAATACATTTACATGATCATGATGATGAGTTCAACTAGTGTTGAAAGAGGAAATTAGGAGTGGCTTTTAGTTTTCACAAGTGTCGGTGACCTTTTAAACATCTGGAAAAGCGAAAGAAATGGAGCGTTAATGTATCATTTTAAAGCTTATATGATTGTATACCGCCAGTTTTGTGTGCTGTGTGTTTGCCGTACTAGTAGGCTTATCGCGTGAGCAACCAGACACACAAAATACATTTCCAAGCATTTCTTTTTTACGTGTGACAAGCCTATAAATTGAAGCCTCTTCAAAGAAACAAAGAAGCCAAGAGAAATATAATGACCCTAAGATATATGTTAACTCTCCAGGTTATTAGCGTGTTGCTAAGAAACAGAAGAAAGTAGGAGAAATGTGTGGAGGTATCTATTTGCACAATGCCCATACACATCATGAGGAGAAGGAACTTCTTCATGTTTCCCTTGCAACAATGCATGAAGAGATATTAACTGAGTCTATAAAATGAATGTGATAGAAATGGAATAGGACACAATGCTAATAAAGAGAGTAGTGTGAATAAAGATTTGGGAGCAAATAAATTCTGTGGGCATTATTTCGAGGGTTTTCTCGCATCAGGTAGGAAAGGAGGGGGTTTAATTAGCAAAGAAACTAAAACGGTAAGAGGGTTTGAGTGTTAAATAAATAGGGAAAAGTAATCAGCAGCACTTTTTAGAATATGAATGCGGGTGTATTCGGCCACTCAGTCCGATGCCAAGTGTTGAGCTGTGTAATGGCCTGCAAATAGAAGCAGCCTCTCAGGCTGTTGGTTTTGGATCTCATGCTCCAATAAAGATCCCATCTGTCCGACGGTACGCGCGTGAACAGCGCATGGCTCTGGTGTTTGTGGTCTTTGTTGTTGCTGAGGGCCTTTTTTCAGGCTGGATGAATCCGGATGATGTCTTGGACGAGCAGCATAGTGTCTCCGTTATGTTCTGGGCAGCCTAACCGCCAACCGTCGGGCCTTCTGGTTCTGTGCAGAGCGATTCACGGGGCCCGTGGCGTGGCAGGGCCCGCTGATCATAACAATGTCAATGTCGTCTATAAGTGAGGGGGCGTGTGTCGTTTCCGGGGGCCCTGGGACCTACCTGGGTGCAGCGATGGTATTTGAACACCCGGGTGACATGCCGAACTCCTTCAGTTGCCGTACAGAGCTGCTGATGTTTCCTCTTGACAACAGAGGTGGCGCCGACAGCCTGCAAGAAATCTGCGGCTATTTTGACACAGAGTAACTTAAAACTGCTGACTACTGTTGCTCCGTCGTTATGGATACGGCATTGCTCCCTCGCTTGCTTCCTAAATTCAACAATCAATCTCCTTTGATCTGCTCACACACAGGGAGGTGGTTTTCCTAGCGCCACATTGTCAGTTTGCTTACCCCCACCTGGGTGAATAACTCATCGCTGTTGGTTTTCAGGCCCAAAAACCGACACAGTGCGAACACTGAGTAGAGAGGGCTGAAGATACACCCCCGGGGGCCCTGGTGTCAACAGTCAGTGAGGAGAGGGCTTTGTCATCAGTCTTAACAGACCGAGGCCCTTCTGTGTGTCTGCTTTCGTATGTGCTGCCCGCATGTTTGCCCATCTTACATTCCTTCAACCTTCTGCGGAATGTGTGAAAGTGATCAGTTGTCTGTCTTCAAAAAATACCTATTGAGTATGAATGTTGAATAATACCAAAGACAGATTTCTCCGAACTTGACGTGACTCAGTTAAGATGACGTCCCTCTTCGATCTGGACAGTCTTTCTAGAGTTTTTCATTTTTATTATCAGCGGATCAGAATCTCCAACCGGGCTTCTGTCTAAGGCTTACAGAACAGGGGTCAGATCAGAAGTGAGCTCACCAGCAGAGGTCACAGAAAAGGAAGAACAGCAGGGGTTTGGAGGGAGAAAGGTTAGGAGGGAGAAAAAACAGTCTGCGTGTTACAGAGGCAGCAGGGGTTTCCATGCCTCCATTCCGGACTATCAAGCAATTTTAAGGAAATCTGAGGTAATGACCGGCAAAACACACAGCAAATTATAAACAATTATCAGATGATATAATAAGTCATATAATGAATGGTTAGGAAAGTTAACTCTGCTACAATGTAATCAACAGGGACATTTTTGTGGCTTATATTACATTTAAAAAAAGCCTGTGTCATCACACGATAACTAGATATTTTTGTTGTAGAGTTAACCATCTTTCATTTTGTATTTCATCTTTAACATGGTTTTAGTTGCTTCTCCCACTTATTATATTTACATATAAATATATACTGCATATACACAAGTCCTTTCACGACATATCTTTTTGTTTAAAATACTCTTTATCGACATGTGAAATGTACAACCCCGTTTTCAAAGTTGGGATGCTGTGTGAAATGCAATGATGTGCAAATCATGTTAACTCTCTATGCAATAGAAAATATTACAAAGACAACATGTCAAATGTTATTGTTTCTTGAATTTGATTACAGCAACAAAAAAAAGGTTCAACAAAAGAGCATTATTGTGTAATGCTAAAAGAAACCTGGTGGATCATCCCACAACATATTAGGTTAATTGGCAACAGATCAGTAACATTATTGAATGATTGACTTGCACATTTGTGAAGACACCAATAATGCTGAACAATATATGCAGGTTTTGGAGTAACATATGCTGCCAAACAGGCAATTACTTCTTGACTTTCAGGGAAGTCCTTGGTTATTTCAGCAAGACAATGCTAAACCACATCCTGCACTTATCATACCAGCATGGCTCTGTAGTAAAAGAGTCTGAGTGCTAAACTGGCTTGCCTGTAGTCTAGAACTGTCACCCAAATGAAAACATTTGGCAAATATGAAACGAAAAATAGGACAAAGGAGATCCCAAAGTGAAGCTGAAATCTTATATTAAGCAGTTGGTCTCCTCAGTTCCCAAATTCTTACAGAGTATTGTTAAAGAACAAGTAATCTTCTTGTACCAACTGTTTTGAAACGTTATGCTGGCATCAAATTCAAAATGGGCATGTATTTTTCCAGAAACAATACACATTCTCAGTTTTAACATTTGATATGGTGTCTTTGTACTATTTTCAATGACGTATATGGATAAATGATTTGCACATCATTGCATTCTGTTTTTATTTGCACCTTCAGCAGCGTCCCAGCTTTTACAAGAACAGGGTTGTATTTTGACCTGACCCATGTACATGGTACACAGCAAGGGTTTCTGGGTCCTGGTCCCCATGGTGATGCAATGTCTGTTTGCCTGAAGATGACTCATCCACCAGCTCTGCAATGCAGTACACTTCAGGAGGGGCGTGCCTACGTATGGGTGTGTGTGTGTGTGTGTGTGTGTGTGTGTGTGTGTGTGCGTGTGAGAGAGAGACCATCAACCTTCTGTGAGTGTGTGACATACCTTATCACAACAACCACACACTCCATTTTCCCGCCCGATGCCACGGCAAACCCAGACACCATCGAGGCCACAGGGTACTAATATGGGAGTTAGGTCAAAGGTCAAATGATAGGACCCGACCACCGGTCAACATGAAGACTGCTACCTGTAATCGGGCGACATCTCAGAAAACCCACTGGAGCGAACACAAGCTTTAATCGGATGGCTCTTGGTATCCCGGTGATGTGTGGTTGTCTCGAACGCCTCCGGCTTTGGAGAAAATGAAGGACACCAGGGCGAACATGTGCATGCAGACTGTGTTCAAATGATGTCCCTTATATGGGAGACCTGAACAGATGATTTCCATGAGTGTGAAGGGCGTAACGCAGATGCGAAGATGACTGTAGTGATGATTGACAGAAGGACAGTAGGCAGGTACCAATGTGGTGCACAAACACATACACACACACACACACACACACACACACACACACACAAGCCTGTGCCCACACAGAAGCCCCCACCATTTGATTATCTGAGACCTTTGCTTTGCATGGTCTATTCGTCTGACATCTTTCTGCCTGTATAAATGAAATGAAGCCATCATTCGAGAGCCTTCATTCCCCCATGAATGACTGCCACACTAATTCAAGGTGATGGACTTAAATTATCAGTGACTCTGAGTCACTCAATTGAGTCAATTCTTCTGCAGACCTTTGTGAATATTGCATTATCAGGGAGTGAAACGACATCAGCATCGAACTGCTGTGGATAAAATAGCAATAAGATAAACATCAATGCAGTCCCTGTGCTGGACTGACAACGCACTGCATCCAAATAACCTGATAATTCAGACTATATTGTGACAGAATATTTGACCATCATTCCCTGCAAGGTAAAGGCTATTTTTGGCATAGGGATTACATTCAATCAAACAAAAATAGAGGTTCTATTTAGGGTTTAATTGGGTTAGGAATGATAGGACTGAGGATTTTTGTGTCCCTGTAAGGATACATTTTCAAAATATGTGTGTGCTGTATAGGATCTGTATGGGACCTCTACTGCTAATAAATAACCTAAGCCAGAACTGGCCCAGCTAACATCAAATAAATATCTAGACAGCAGTTCCCAACCTTTTCAAGTAGGTCGTAAAAATGTATGCAACATTTTTATTTTTATTCAATGGTTATTTTTTTTGGGAAGAAAGTTAATTAAGCCCAAAATAAATAAATAAATAATAAAAGGTTGTAACCACCGACAGCCTCCATAGCACCATGTTGAGAACCAATGATAGAAGGCACTAACCTGTGGGTCAATTTCAGATGCATTACAAGACAGATGGACAAATGTTTAGTAGGAAATTATTATCACAGAATTGTATCAAAAACGTTTAATTCATCATCTTTATTTTTCAAAGTACACAATTTCAATCCATGATATATTAGCCTGATATATTATGCTACCAATTTTGCTATCCCACAATTCCCAGATATTTGGTATATATCAGGCTATAGACACAGCACAATGCATTGTCACGAGTATGTTGTCCTGTTGACTTGATGTCTTTGAAAACTGAATTATAACCCTGTTATGACACATATTTCATTAAAGTAAATATGTTGAATAACTGTTGGCGTTCAGTACACACAAATACACTATATGCTCCTAGTCAACTGTGCTATAACATGCATGCAGTAATAAAATACAGTTTTTTAGCATTTACAATGCATCCTATTCTCGGAAATTGTTAAAATTCAAGGGATACACACTATGCAATGAATGAACACATAGAAACAACTCCAATGATAACACAGATACAAAAATACTTGCTGATTTTCGTTTCTCCACACTATGATATAGAGAAGTGATACATTCCCCACACATTCACTGAAAATAGAAAAAACAAAGCACAACACTGTTTTGCTTGGCTGGTTTTAGGAGAAGCTGCATGACTGTGGACCATAGAGCCGACAGAAACGCAGAGTAAGACACACCCTGCTTCGTCTAATGTTCTAACAGCCAGAAAGATAGCGACAGAGTGAGATCCCTCCTGAATTAGATCATCTGCTAAATAACCAAAATGTAAATATAAAGAGATGGAGAAAATGAAATGCATTAGGCTTCAGTGACTTCATTAAAGAGGGAGGGAAAATGGAAACAAAAAAGACATGGATGTAGAGAAAGTTACAAGGGTCTTAGGAGTGACAGAAGCTACAGAGTGACATGTAAGGAGGGAAAAGTAAAAGAAGTTCAATGAAGAGTGTGGTGATCTTATTGTTCTCAGACCTTAGTGTGTTCAGACACTAACCATGCCTGTGGCTTTATCCTCATCAAATTCCACTCTGTGTTTGACAACTCAACAAAGGAACACACACACACACACACACACACGCACACACGGATTTATTTATTTGAATCCGCAAAAAACAAGAAATTCTTGACACACAAACGCACACCCGCACACTATTATAATGTGTACACTGCTAGAGACAGATAAGAGTGCATTGTGAAATCTTTCAGGAAGAAAATCCCTCTGGGATATGCTCCATTTCCCAAGCAGCTCTACTTCATTGGGCAGGGTGCCTCTAGAGGGCACTGTGATATAAATAAACTTGGTTGCCAGATAAGGACTGGCTGGGGCAGCAATGAAGACATTGAGTTGAGGTACAAGCTCAGATGCATTCAGTAAGAATGATTCAGGCATTTATTGGCAACAGCAGAAACCAGCCTTCTCGCTGTTAACACTTGAGTGACACTTTCCCAGTGAGCCCAACCACCCCCGACAACCGTCCGCCCCCCCCACCACTGGATCGTCCACGTTGCTTGTTTGACTGACAAAACTAACCTCTCAGGTAGTTCATCAAGGACACTCGTAACGACGGCAACTTTGCCTCCTCGCCCTCTCTACTACCGATGACTCATACCAGTTTCTAACTCCCACCCCCCCTTCTCTCACCGCCCCCTCCCCTTTCCTCCTCCCTCGCTCGCTAACACACAGCGATCGCACGGCTCAGACAGGAAGCCGCCGCCGTGACTTCTTGGAGTCTAAGAGGTGAGTGCTGATGGTGTGATGACAACGAGCCCATTCACGACACTTTAGTCACTTGTTCGAGGAGGGGGTCCCCCCCTAACAAAACCAAAAGCACAGTAGGTGGAAACCTTACAAACTACATGTCATAGCCACACAAAGAGACCTTGAGCCAGCTTATCGCCAGGGCTGGTGTTTTGGTGTATGTTCTGGTGTACTGTTCTGACAGCTCCGTGTTTTACTGATTGGAGGAGTGTTCTGAAGGCTGCTGTGACTTGTGTACAGAGACCCCTGCACAACCCCGTTCTTCTCCAGATTGGACAGATGAATGAATGCGGAAAATCGTTCCATAGAATTTGACATGGATTGCTGCTCACCCAACCAAGGATTCAAACAACCAGTTTTATTTCTAAGTGTTATTAATCACATCTATAAAGTATTATATACTAGGTGGGTCCAACCAGTTTTATAAAGTATTATAAACCAGGCAGCATCAACTGATATATAAGACAACCTCCAATTTGTTGTGGCTAAGAACAGCTCTTGTTCATGGTACATTGCCATATACCACACCCCCTTACCTTACCTGTTAATTATATAGTATAAACAATAAACAGGACAGTACATACTGTATAATACAATACATACTATATATGCTGTGCAATATTATAGTCAGTATTGAACTGTAAATAGTGTCTTATAAAATACGCAGTACTCTATTTGCTGTATAATATCAATAATACAGTGTGGCATATATTGTATAATATCAATAACACAGAACTCTAGATAATGGATTATATGAATAATACAGTGATGTATATACTGTACAATATCTATCATACAGTGCTGCATTTACAGTATAATATCAACAATACAGTGCTGTACTTACTGTATAATATCAACAATACAGTGCTGCATTTACAGTATAATATCAACAATACAGTGCTGTACTTACTGTATAATATCAACAATACAGTGCTGCACTTACTGTATAATATCAACAATACAGTGCTGTACTTACTGTATAATATGAACAATACAATGCTGCACTTACTGTATAATTTGAAAAACACACACTGCCAAGGAGAAGAAGGGAGATGGCAAAACCATTCTACTTTGCCTGTATCTACCAGGTGTGAGGATGTAAGTGTGTGTGTGTATGTGTGTGTGTGTGTGTGTGTGTGTGCGTGCGTGTGTGCGTACGTGTGTGTGTGTACAGCATTACATTACCCTCATTGTATACATTGTGACTGCCTACTCTGCGGTTGCTATGGTGATCGCACTCCATGTTGAGGAGTTATCGATCCTGGTCTGCGGTAGTGTGCGCTTCGGATCCCACCTCTGGTGGCTGGGACACCTCATTCTGGACCCTTAACATCACACACCGGACGGAGGGCACCACAAAATCCCTGTGAAGTGCACTACAAAGTGCTCACTGAGGAGCCCTTAGTGTTCCACAGTGGTTGCCCACAGCTAAGTGTGTGAACGTTAGGGAGTGCTGTAGGGGCTCATTAGACTCTCCAGGGGCCCCTTCCAGAGCTGAATGCAACGAGGACCCATTAAAACTGGGATCCCATAAGGCTCCAGGTTATTTTTGACCTTGTGTAATTTCACACAGCAGAACGGTTCGGCTCGCCGGATTCTATGACAGGTGCATTTATTCACGGCTGTTTTCCAGTGTTCACTAAGGTTTATGTGTTGTACGGTGACAGGAGGGTTTTTCACATTCTGTGCTCGTTTTATTACTGAAAAGTGGAACTAGAGCTGGATTATTTAGGTCACAAGTCTGTCTCAAAGTGGACGAGTTTACTCATCCCTTCACCCCTCGCTGGACGTTATCTTCTGAGTTTGACCGGCAAATTTGTACAATGGAGGGGCCTCTGAGCAAGAGCTGGTAGGGGTGAGGGACAGGTCTCAGATTCATGGATCAAGCCTTGTACATCCTATTATTCTGAGACAAAAGAGAAATTCGTCTGGTGTAAAGCTGTGGGGATGCTTGACGCTGAACTGTGGTTCTCTGTTGACAGTGAATAGCTAATTACTGATAATTACTAACAGAGACTAAGGCCAACTCAATGGAGACCTAAATCATGTAGATAGATATACAGAATAATAGGTTTGGCTGCGGTGTCCATAAAATGACTTATGTTAATTAAGGTAAAATCCTGAGCTGATTTCTATTGTACACTAACATTCACGGTGTTAACAGACAACAATTTGGAATCTGCTTTAGTTTTTGTCTATTTTTCTATTTGTATTGCCAATGCTACCCCTGCTTTCTTCCTATTTCGGGATATCCAATTTTCAACGATGACCTTGTCCGGGAGACAGGACGTGCAGTTTTTCAGATTCTGTGATGAATAGCAAAGCAGCGCCTGATGACTCATCGTCCTGTTGGAGCTCCGACGCGCGTTGCGTTGAGTCTCACCGAACCCGCGGTGTCGTGGTAAAAGCAAATTGGCGGATAAACTCTAATTGCTTAAACATTTTTAGCGCTTAAAAATTGCGGTCAAAGGGGTCCCTGTCGTTTCACACGTCACTATGGTATTCCCATGAAGGCAGGTAAACTGTGACTACTATCACACCACAGCTTTGGCATAATTTGACAAGGTTGTGTATTCGATGGCAATGTCTTACTCAGAGACTTTTTACCTTACATCATATAGAGTGAAAACTAAGAGTGAAATGTGAGTTGCTTAAATAGCCACGTCGGTATCGTGTTCCCGTGAAATCTTAATTATAATCTCATCACGAACCTCTAATTACGGTTTATCAGTTGAGTGTCTGGCAAAACGCTGACCTGGACAGCCACTGTATTCCTTTTCATCTACTAATAGGAACGCTTTGGCTGCCCTCAATTAAGGCTGAATATGAATTATTGAGCCACTGAAAACGACAGTAATTTGAAATGTAAAAGATGTAGGGAGGCCAAATGCGTCTTAAATAGAATACAATCGAGGGACAGACTGACGTAAATTAAGCGTCTAAATCGAGACATTTCAATGGGCCAAATAGTGTTCAATACACTTTCATGGTCTGATTTGGTCCCAGGCATCGTAAATATTGACACTGCGAAGGAAACCCTTGCCATATTTTACAACATAACTTAGCAAGTCATTTGATAGCATTGCCTGGCTTACCATACTATATAATCTGTTTGAAGGGACAGAACACATTACTGTTTCTCATTTAGTCTGTCCACCTTTAATTTGACCACTAAATCGCTGGACATTTTGTAGAGGATTTGAGACCATTGGTGACACTATGGAGAGGCTTTACAGAGGGGTGTTGGAAAGGTGGCCTGACTGTGATGAATGAGAACAGTCCGATGCTGCCGCTCGGTCTCCTGGAGGAGGAGCCTGATGGGTGAGTGGAGGGGGAGGAGGCGGTGAGGGGGCGGGCAACGGGTGTAAAATGATACTGAACCAGCACAGCGGATAGGAGCCCTAATGATAAGCGGACATAAACAAAGGGCCTGACAGAGAGATAGAGAGACGAGGGAAAGAAAGACAGACGAGCAGGCCAGAGAAGATGAGTGAGTAGACCGGGGCGATAACATCCACAGCCACATCTACAACCTCTCCTTTAACACTCTCAACTGGCCCGTTGTCTGTCTGCGCTTCAGGTCTTTCACGGGTTGAAAAGCTGAAACTCACACGCCGGGGTGGTGAATTCAGGCTCCGCCGGCAGGGCCTACATGATGGAGCAGGTGAAGCCGCAGCACTCCTTCAGGAGGGTCAGGCCCGTCTTGGAGAAGGGGTTGGAGGTCTGCTGGGCCCTGGACGTTAGCCTACTGGCTGGAACCTGACCTGTGGAAGAAGTGGAGTCGTGGAGGGGATATGTGGAAGCGGAACGAAGTGGATAACCGGTGTAGCATAGTCGACAAAATGACACACAGACGAGTGAACTTATTACAACAGCCGTGTTCCCTGTTCCCTAACCCTAACCCTAAACCTAACCCTAACCCTAAACCTAAACCTAACCCTAACCTAAACCTTGAGCTTGACCAAAGCCTAATTGTAACCTTAACAACTTACCTGTGCGACGTCTTCACTATTATTCCACAAAGTGGTAAACTAAAGCAATGCCCTTCAGTGAGTAGGTGTTTCCTAATGTTTAACTGGCACTATATATTCAGTGGTGTCAGAGAAAATATGTATTAATGTTGAAAAACCATGATTTAAGAAATACATTCTTTGTTATTTTCAAATATAGGCCTGAGAGAAAAGCTTGCACTTCAAAAAGTGCCGAACACTGGCGCTTTGACAAGTCTTCATTAAATCAAGGATACGGACTATTTTCAAAATGCATCTAATTAAGCCTTTTCTGTGGGAAATGACACCAATAAGTATGACTACACACACCTTTCTTCGTAGAGTTTTTGGGAAACTTGGACTGGAGGAAATCAGCCATTTCCTTGTCTTCCTCTTTCTCCCTGTAGAAGAGGAGAGAGTAGAATGAGTGGAACTTGAAACGCTACCGAGAACACAGACACCATGTCCTCAGGCTCTATCTTCAGGGTGTCTTCACACACCTCAAAAGCCGTTAATTATTACCTTGTCACTTCCTACTTCCTGCCTTATACCACCCATAATGCCGAGCTCAGAACAAAGGTGAGCCTTGCGAACAGTACATCTTTATTTTTATCAAATGATCTTAACAAATGTGTGTGTGTGCACTCTTAAAATAAACAGAACCCAGCCGTTTCAGTCCCAAAGTAAGTACATTTGATAATCGAGACGTCGGTGTGGTTTGTAACTGAGTCGAAAGGTTTCTAATAGGAAACCACTGGCAACTAAAACGACGAGGGAGGGAACCAGAGAGATAGAATCATGTGGTTTGGATGTGTTGAACCACTCTCGCGTGAAGGTCCGGCTCCTGGCCACGGTGTTATGTCCAGTATGAAACCTGACATCGCCCTACGGTCGGTCGCACTCGCCTCAGCCTCTCAAATTCGACATCGTCCACAAGGAAATCCCGGGTCTCCACCAGCTTGTGGATCTGCTGAAGAAGCTCCTCCTCCTTCTGCCTGTCCTCATTGGACTTGACGCTGTCTGTAGGAGAACGTATGTTAAGATGTTACAAGATATTGTATTATGACGATCAGAAGTAAATGTGGGATTTGGTTGGTGGAGCCTCGATGAGGGCTTTTTTTCTCATGAAGGTCTGAAAATGTTGATTTAATAGCCAGATCTTTTACTCAAGCGAACAATCCCTGGCACCTGGTGGCGTCACTGAGTCAAAGACCGATGCCAGTGAGGTTTAATACCGAGGATATTCAACCAAACACTAAACTTAACTTCAAAATGTGGACATTATATTGAGCTTCTTCAGTAAATGTGCGGAGACATGGACCCACTAGGGCTTCTTTGAGACCAGGAGACCGTTGTGAGACTGGAGGTGTGTCTCCCAGCAAGAGGCCACCACCGTAGTGCGAAGGACATGGAGCATGGGCATGGAGCTTGATCCGTTGGTAAGACAGCCTTACCAACGGATCAAGTCTATGGCTATTGACAATCAGCTGACATAACAGTGCAGTTGAGTATGTGAGATAGCTGTCGATTAGAGAGAGGTATTTGTGTTCCTGACACACTTCCTGCTGTGTACTCCAATTGAATGATTTCTAAATGGACGAACAATGTTTACTTCCATACATTGGTATTGTTAATCCTTTATGTCTGCCATTTGCCTCACTGAACTCCATTGTACAATGCAATTAATAAAAAGTGCAACAATACTCAATTTGTGGTAAACACGAATCTCATATTCCATGGGTTTTATGTAAAATAAATGAATAAAGATGAAGATAGAATAAAGGTTTCACACACTCCGTGTTGAGGAGTCATACATTTTCATCATCTACCAGCCTTCTTCAGGAACCCAGAAGAAGCAGAAAAATTGGTTACACTGAAGACACACTGTTCCTGAAACTTGGGCGTTTTGCCTCATCAAGCAAATAACTTTCTTTTTGTAGCCTATAGTATACAAGAAGCTCAAGCCTTCTAAAAAATTCATATATTTTGGGAACACAATGTAAGAGTGTCTCATACCTGGTATGGACACAAGTTTCTGGAGCTCCTTCTTGAGTCGAGTGATTTCCTTACACAGCTGAATGTCATCCATCCTACAGAAATTAAAATAATTTATGTAAAAACCCTGCATCATTCAGGGGATCAGAAGAAGAACAGTATAAATTACAGCATTCCTCAGAGAATGTATTGGCTTATTGGACTTTTAGCATTTCTGTGAGGGGACATTGATCACACATGGCAAAATGATGATATTCCCTCTACCTCCCTCTACCTCACTGCTTTCATCTAACTCATCTTCTATCTCATGATCTCAGCTCAACATAACAACACTATCTACCTCTTGGTAACTATTGTTAGCTTCCTGTTCCGGTGATGTCCGAGAACAAAAGTTATGCAACCGGAAAGTCAGGGGAGATCCTTTATTCAGCATGAGACTTTGATGTTAACAGTTCATAGTTCCCACTCTCTCTCTCTCCAAAGAATACAGGAAGTTCCACAGTACTTATACCGAGGCGGCCAAGGGTCAAACCCAGCCAAATATCCTCCAATAAGAAAGGCCTAAATGACCCTTGTATGGGATGTTCCAGCCTATGGTCAATGGTCCTATCCGTCAAGGCTGTGACAGTCACATGGGCAACTCCTAGCAGGAGGCATGGACAGGACGTGTGTCCTATCTTTACACCTGGGCTCAAGAGTTAGTTAGTACATCTGTGTTGTGTTAAGTTTCTCAAGCCTACTTTCTCTCACTATCTCCCTCTACCTTACAACTTCCCTCTACCTAACTTCTTCCCTCTAGTCACTACCTCCCCTTCCCTAACTGCCCCCCTCTACCTCACTACCTCCCTCTACCTCATTATCTCCCTTGACCTCACTACGTCCCTCAACCTCACTACCTCCCCTTCCCTAACTGCCCCCTCTACCTCACTACCTCCCCTTCCCTAACT
>JACXGJ010008727.1:0-26282 GCA_016801105.1 Esox niger
CCCTCCCTCCCTCCCTCCCTCCTATTATCACAGCAGTGCAGCTGACAGTGCTGTGGCACGCAGTCAAGTCCACGATGTGGGGAGCAGGCAACAACAATGCTCTGCCAACAAGATGGAGTGTTTATTTATATATAAAAATATATATATATATATTCAAACCCCTTCCAGTACCTCTGTCTCTTTGGCATGGCCAGTCACTATGACATTAGATAATATGCCGGTCTCTATCTGGGCTTGACCCTGTCTTTCCAATCAGCAGGGCAATCTAGCCTACGCTTTCACCTCCTCGCTTCATCTCGACTCCTTCCGCCTATGTCTGGCCTCCGTGACTGGCTGTGGCGTAACCAATGAGCTCGTTAATGTGAACAGTTGCCCGAAGGACACCTTTGTTGTGCTATCAACGGACATTAATTAGTCAAACGCTGTTTGTTCACATGCATTATTCAAATGGGGAGGTAGTGTGTGTGTGCTCCCAACCTGGTTGCACAAGTACATATTCTTCATGGGAAAAGAACTAAACAAAAAGTATGTCCGTCATTTGCGATGTTTGCATTAAGATTTTGAGTGCTTATGCGGGGCAATGGTTTAACACAGCTGACACGGCACGCGCACACCTTGCTTCGAATCACGCTCGTTTCAGAAGCTAGCACGCATGGTCATTTTAATGTCGCGGAATCCTATCCGAGTTGCTACAGTGGAGGGCAACTCATTGATACAGTACATTATGCCTAATCCTGGAAGATAAGAACAGAATCCCCACACCAGATAATCACTAGTATGTGGTCTGGCCTATTAGCTAAGCACAGGTCTGTCTGAATAAATGGTTTGTTTAATAATCATTGATTGAACAATTCGTCTAACAGTTAAGCCAGAGGCCTCTCCTGGAAACGGCGACCCTACCCTCTGTCTCCCCCGCTCGCTCTCTCCTTCTCGGGAATTGTATTTTGTGCTTGAGTGAATTAGGTGATCATTTTTTATCTTACATGCGGCTATGGCTTCTAGAGTTGGCTCCCAGGAAATTGGAGGGGAAAAGAAGTTTAACATTTATCGCATGCGGGGGTTAATCTCCCGAAATAGTGGGATTTGGACAGTAGACGAAAGTGGAAAAATCTGACGCTGCACTCTGAATTACAGAGTCATATTTTCAGGCAGCTTTTCTGCCTGTGGAAGAAGAATCTAGGACGTGAACCATATTGTTAAAGCTCTGTGTTCTGGTAAAGACACTGACAGCACATCAAGAACTGTTTTACGAGACATTACAATACCATGCTTATCAAGTGGCACTGAAGTATACAGATTTTATAGTAGTTACGTGAATATTGACATAGCATGCAAAGGGAATCCAACTTCCTGAACATTCATCTACTGTCTTGTCACTACTCATAAAACGTATATCCCCTATTTATGGTCCGAAATATACAAATCCTCATTTCAACACCATCAAAAAGGACACCCACTGAACACACATCGATGATCAGACACACACTAGACATATAGTACAGTGCTTTCGGAAAGATGTCAGACCGCTTAACTTTATGTAATGTTAAGAGACTTCATGTATAATTGATTACATTTCAATTTTGCCATCAATCTACACACAATATCCCATAATTACAAAGCAAATTGAGAAAAATAATTTTGGCAAGGTTAAAAAGAGACTCCAACACTAAAATGGAAGTTTTGATCCAGCAAGGATCTTCCTAGAGCAAACTAAGTAAATGGAAAAGATGGCCCTGGTTAAGTAAGTGACCAAGAACCCAATTACCAATCAAACAGACGTTTAAAGTTTCGCTGCAGAGATGGAAGAACAAACCGTAAGGAAAACCATCTAAGCAGGACTCCATTTATCAGGCCTTAATGGAAGAGTGGCTAGACAGAAGACACTCCTGAGTAGAAGGCATATGAAATGCCACCTGAAGGACAAAGAGAGCATGAGGAAAATATTCTATCTTCCGATGAGACCCAAATACAACAATTAGGCATGAATGCCAAGCGCTACGTCTGGCAAAAACGAGGTACCGCTCATCACCTGGCTAATAGCATCTCCGAAGTTAAGCAATTTGGTGGGAGCATCATGCTATGGGGATGCTTCTTAGTGGCAGGGACTTTGAGACTGGTCCGGATTGAGGGAGGTATGAATGGGGCAAAATACAAAAAACCTAATCCAGATTGCATCCTAATCCAGAGGATCTCATAGAATAGCCTCTTCTATGGCTTCTATGGCTCGCAGACACAGCACAAACTGACCGCCAGATTAAGTGAATCTCACACTGTGGATTTATACCTGCACATTATGGCATTTGCAAATTACTGTCTCTCACAGCCTCAAAGTAATTCCAGCCTGTCATATTTGTCTTTAAGAAATCATAACAAATTATGGTGATTTATAAAATGAAACTCTTCTCAGACATTTCTTTCTTTCATTCTCTATTTTATTTTTGGTTTAATGTGCAGACCAGGATTACAAGGCCATCCACTCATAGTGTGTGTGTGTGTGTGTTGGGTATGCTTGAATGTAACTCATTAAATGTGTTTGCCTTGTGGAGAAACACTGAACAGTCTACTAACCCCTCCCTCCCTTCCTCCCTTCCTTCCTTCCTTCCTTCCTTCCTTCCTTCCTCTCTCTTTGTCTCTTCCTCCCTTTTCGTCCTCATTCCCTTCCTCCTGCCACACCTCTCTCTTTCTCCCTTCTTTCTTCCGATCACTTTTCTCCTCATCTCCCTTCCTTCAGCTCTCACGTTCCTCCTCCTTATCCCTCTTCCTCCATCTCTCTCTCTTTCTTCCACTCTCCCTCTTCTCATCCAGCTCCCCCCACCTCCATTTCTCTCATGTATCCACTTCTCCTTTTGCATTACCTCTTTCACTCCCTTGCACACTCTCCTCTCCCCTCATTTCTCCACCTTCCTCCCTTCCTCCCTGTCCTTTTCCCTGTAAATCCTTTCTTCCCTCCCTCTGACTTTCTGGGCTCTTCTGTAATCGATAGAAGCCTCCACATGTATTCTTCATGTTTGTCGATCTTAGCACTGAGCCCACTGAGCAGGGTGTGTAATCAGACATGGTCCTGTTAGACTAGAAAATACAAAAAACAACAGCATCAGTGCACATGTTGTTTTTTCTTCCAGGCACTGATTCTACTGATTGCAGCTATTGTGCAGAATGATCTACTAGCAATGACTGTAGCATATGACTGTGTGCAGTACTTGACCTAATAGAATTCCGTGACTGTATACAGAAGTTACTCTGATTGGGATTTCTTAGTGGATTATTGTCTAGTAAATTACAAAAATGTAAAGTTACAATATAATACAATCTGGTTCAGTGTTCTGCACTACATAGAATGGGCTGTTCCATTCCCTCCGATATCTGTCTTCCAGACATGAGACATTACACAATGTAATGACGTCTAATGAACAATGTCACATAACATCCATTTACGAGTTCAACAGCGTAACATGCCTGTTAGATGCCATGCTCAGTTCTCATTCGTCTTCCCTCTATGTCCAGGCATGTCACGTCCCATGACAAAATCCTGCTCGCCTCTTAATTTCTTCATTTATCTAATTGCAATTCTCATAGGTCTTAGAAAAGGCATACACTCTAATGAGCCACAAAGCAACGTCCAAGTAGTTTTTGTTAATGTGCAATTGTAATTCCGTAAACCCAATTAAGAAGAAACAGAAGGGGACAACTTGATTGAAGAGGACTGTTGTGTATGTCCAATGTAAACCTATTCCTTATTGTGTTGTGGTTCATTACCATGTAATTCAAATCCTATAGACAATGGACAGAAAAGGGCACTAAAACGTGCACTGACCTTAAACTGAAGAAGTGAACTCACTTAATTTGCCCGGCTCTGTTTAGCACCTGAAAGGAACCACTAATTAACGCAATAATCATTGCTAATTAGTCAATAGAATCGGCAAAATTCCATTTCACAAGGCAACAGGTTGTCTTCATATCGTTTTTTGCAGTAAATCGATATCTCTCTCTGAGGAAGATATCTCGTTCACAAATAACAAGACTTCTATACACACATTTAAAGCTAGCTGTACATAAAACGAAGTTGGAGCAAATTAGCTCATTGTACTCATTTAATATGGCTAATTCACTTACTAGTTTAATTCTAAGATAATTACGATGACAGTAATCTAATGGCACAGCGATATATGCAAATTAACTTTCAGTTGCCTTCCGAAATAACTGTTAAGTTAAAGTGATTAAAAGTAGAATAAAGTACCCCCACAAGCATATCCCTGGAGATTGCACGCTAGTGTGGGTTTAGAAGAGAGGGGGAGGTTGGGAGAATTAGTATAAATACACTCCTCTCTGTCTTATTCACTACACTAATGTAGACCTTGATTAGAATGAATCATATATTTTTTTCTTTAGCAAAAAAGTTATCCACTTGGAAAATAACAGCCACGGACACACACAGACACACACATGCACACACACACTGTGTTTGGAGACTCAGCCTATAATGCTAAGATGGCTGATAAAAAGTGGTCTTGAGGGGCGAATTTAAAGTCGCTCATCCAAATCAAACAGGAAACATGAGATGAAGGACCAGCCAGCCAAGCACTCAAGAGGGGCGATATTGATGATGCGTGTGTGTGTGTGTGTGTGTGTGTGTGGGTGTGTGTGAGTGTGTGTGCGCATTTTAGTGCGTGTGTGTCACTCTGAGGGAGTTATTGATTTGTCTGCACGGAACGGCTGTCATTGAGACAAACACACAGGAAAGCCCCAAAGGTGATCATTACCAGTGAGCCAGAGTGTCACTAACCATTAGGGAACATCACTGACTGTCTCTGGCTGCACCCTGACTGAAGGAAAACACACACCCGCTACAGCACGTCCCTAGCTTTAGCATCAATGGAACGACTACCTTGGGGGAACAGAGCACCAATAGACACACACCAATAAATCATTGACCAGACTGGCTGCCCACAGCGTCCGCGCCCAAATGGCACCACATCCCCTTCATAGTGCACTGCTTTACATTAAGACTAGGCTGCCTTTGGGACGTGTCTTTTGCCTGGATAACTTTGTAGAACAGAGGGTTATGCTCCTGAAGCTACATAGCTACATAAATAAGCCATCTAGTAGGGCTAGCAGTCTGGTATGGGAATAATGCATTGTGTTATACAGACTAGTATGTAATATAACACAATGTTCTAAAGTCATGTGATATAAATAATGAAACGATAACAGCGTGATGAAAACCCTGAAACATAGCAACTGCTGTCACTGTCCAAAACGATACCATTCCAAATCTATTATAAACTACGGATAAATTGACATTCATTAACAAAAGCTAAGTCTGATGCAGACCTCCACTATTTCTTCACACATCACATTATAGGCTATAATGCAGATGAATGCATATTAGCAGTAATGATGGAGGTGGTGCTTGGGCAGCTGATAATGATAATGTTACAGTAATAATGTACAGTAATCATGACAGGCATTGATGACCGTTGAAATGGAGAGTAAGCGCTCGGCTTTGACGGTGGCATAGAATTATCTGAATTTCTCCGCTGTTTTCCAGGGCCGGTGGGTAACGCACGCATTTATTCCCTGCGAGCGTTCTGACCGCTGACTTCTGATTGAAACGTCGTCATTTGCGTTATTAATCTTCTATGTATCAATCTTGGGTTTAAAAATGGTTCTGTGGTTTAAAACTGGAGCAAACAACTCAAATGTGTCACTCACCAAGCCTTGACAGACAGACAGACAGACAGACGAAACTGCTGACTGCACAAACTGCTTAAGTATCCTACAGTATCTTGCCAAGCTGAGCACTTTCATGGCTTTGTCCTCTCCTCGGCTCCTCATCCCTCTCCCCTCCCTCCCACTTTCCCACTCGTTTCTGCCTTCAAATCTGCAATACAAATTAAACAGGTCCTGTTGGTGAAACATAAGCCTCTGGCAGTCGTGCTATTAGTCAGCCTGCTTATTTGTTAACTGAGTGGATTAATTGGTTGTATTTGGAATGTGAGGCCACCTGCTTGGAGACTATAGCTGGGTGAGAAGCATCGTAGTATTCTGAGTCTCTCTCTCTGTGCCTGGGTGAAGAACATTGCATTCTGATCCTCTCTCTATGCCTGGGTGAAGAGTGTTGCATTCTGAGCCTCTCTCTGTGCCTGGGTGAAGAGCGTTGCATTCTGAGCCTCTCTCTGTGCCTGGGTGAAGAACATTGCATTCTGATCCTCTCTCTATGCCTGGGTGAAGAGTGTTGCATTCTGAGCCTCTCTCTGTGCCTGGGTGAAGAGTGTTGCATTCTGAGCCTCTCTCTGTGCCTGGGTGAAGAGCGTTGCATTCTGAGCCTCTCTCTCTCTGTGCCTGGGTGAAGAGCGTTGCATTCTGAGCCTCTCTCTCTGTGCCTGGGTGTATTACGTTGCATTCTGAACCTCTCTCTCTTTGTGCCTGGGTGTAGAGCGTTGCATTCTGAGCCTCTCTCTCTGTGCCTGGGTGAAGAGCGTTGCATTCTGAACCTCTCTGTGCCTGGGTGAAGAGCGTTGCATTCTGAGCCTCTCTCTGTGCCTGGGTGAAGAGCGTTGCATTCTGAGCCTCTCTCTATGCCTGGGTGAAGAGCGTTGCATTCTGAGCCTCTCTCTCTGTGCCTGGGTGAAGAGCGTTGCATTCTGAGCCTCTCTCTCTCTATGCCTGGGTGAAGAGCATGGCATTCTGAGCCTCTCTCTCTGTGCCTGGGTGAAGAGCGTTGCATTCTGAACCTCTCTGTGCAGTACGATGATTGCAGGTTTCTGTGCCGTGATAAGGTGGCAGTGGCTGCCCCTGATCAGTTGCCCTCCCTCCTGGTGCATGATTTTTTTCCTCAGCTTCACTATGGAATAGCACATCAGTGAATGGTTAATTTTATCCCACAGGGAGGACTGGCTGTTGACCCTCAAGAACCTTGACTCCTTTGGTTCGTCTTCCAAGCGGACCGGAATACCAATGCAACAGATGAGTAGTGTCTATAACGTTCTCAGACTGGGGAATGATACAGTGGTGTCTGTCTAGGGCCTGCCCAGCACAACCTACTGCTTTCTCTGACTACACTCGCAGACTAGACTTTACAGTTGTGAAGACTATAGGTCTGAGGTATTTTACGTAACCGACGAGGGCCAGAGCCTGCAGGTTTTCTTTTCTACCTCATCACTAACTGCACCCACCTGATGTCCCAGATCTAAATAAATCTTTTATTAGAGAGTTTCAATGATAAAGTGGAATTTGTTTTAAAGTCCAGACTTTGGTTTTGAGGGCTACAGAGCCATGTCCTCTGAGTAGTGATGGCCAAACGAGGTGTCATTAGTGTTATTTTAGCAGCAGGATATTATGGTGGAAGCACTCAGATTTTATTTATCACAATGAAAGCCATCGTTGCAATATATAAGGTAAAAGTTAACAAAGAACAGACAATAGTTATATTATTATTACAATAGTAATAAAAAACAGACAAGAACAATGTTGGATTGGACATTAAACAAAAAATGACAGACAAGATTGACAGACAAGATTGTTAAATATTACCTAATATATTTCAATGATGGCTTTTATTTTGAAAAAGAAAATCAGAGTTCCCTTAAAGCATAATATCCTGCTACATATTTTTTAACTGATATCGTAGCTAGTTCTCACATTCTGATAAATGCAGTCAGATTGATTAAATTTAATGCTCAACTTACCAGAGCCTACGCTATGGTTCTATATATTTTAATATACTGTATCTACGGAAATCCACTTTGTATTGATGCTGATAGCAGTTTGTTATTGTATTCTTGTTTGCTCACGCTCTGAGCAGCCATAGGGAAATAATCCAAAATTCTGTTGTCAAATATTCCTTCTCCATGTCGCCAACTTTACATCAGCACACTATATCCAAGTCAGAACATATAGATTGAAATCACAGTTTCTGACTTTCCTAAAAAAATACCTCAAGACTTTGATTAAAGGGACATAACACAAATGACTCAAGACCTAGCCTGAAGAGCAGGGCCCCTTGGTATAACTCTGAGAGCATGGTGTAACTCTGAGAGCTCTGGGCTGTTAGCAGTACCGGCTTAACACCCACACGACCCTGTCACAGGCAATCAGACACCTCAGGACAGCGTTACATGTGCCAGAGAGGTACAGGATGTGTTGTACATAGCAACATACAATACCTGTACAGCGCACCTCATAACCGGAGCCCTATGGCCGCTGTTCTAAAACAGTGCACTACAATGGGCATGGTGCCATTTGGGACACCCAGAGACAGGCTGACAGGGAGGAAAAATGGCCAGTATCTTGAGGGGGCATGGACAAATGTACACTGGCCTGCATGTCCCTTCACAAGGTTTCCTCTTTTTCTGTTCTAAGCCCAGCAGTCGACGGCTGCCTTTCAGTTAAATACACTATTTGTGCTACAGTGTACACAGAATGTACAGTTGTACAGACAAGAACATGCTGCAGCTTTAACAGCCATGCGGTTTTCTTTAACACCAGTTACCCCTAGACTGAAAAATGCAAATGAGAGATGAAGGCCTTTCCACATCATTCATCTCTTTGTGAGTGTGTGTGTGTGTGTGTGTGTGTGTGTGTGTGTGTGTGTGTGTGTGTGTGCGTGTGAGGGAGAGAGAGAAAGAGAGGGGCAAAGAAAGAGAGTGGTGTTGAGAGACAGAACTAGAAAGATGAAGAGGGGAAGAGTGGTAGAGAGAGACAGATACTGCTCTGTTCCCCACTGCAGTCAGCCAGCCTGCTTGGTGACAAAGCACCCCCCCAGGCAGCAGCTATCATAAAAGCAGTAATAGACTGAACACACATTTTCATTAGCTATTGATTCATTTCCAATTCTCCATTAATTTGGTGCCATCATCATACACTGGCCCTTTTCTTTCCCCAGGCTACATTGCTCAGCCACGCCTGACATAACTATGGTAATTACTGTGCCCCCACCCCTTCAAGCTGTTCACTAGCTCATATTGCTACTGTAAAATTGAATGAATGTTTTGGTGAAAAGAAAGAAAAAATTGAGAACGAAAGAAAGGATCAAAGCTGTTAAAAAAATGGCACCTACAGGCGAAAAGTTATACAGAACGGGAAATACAAAAGTACAACAGTGTATGAAGAACTGCCATTATGTACAGTATATTCATAAAGGCCCCTTTAATAGTCGTTAGAGTGACTCTCTCGGGTTGTGGCACCTAGCTTACATTAGCAGGCTGCATTCAGACATGCCCAAGCAGTTACCAGAACAATACTAATTTTGAAGCATTTGGGAAATATGGCAGAACTTTCTCCAGATAAGACATCGGGATACCATTCTTGCTGACAAAGTGACAATACCTGGAAGTAATAATAACAAATATTTAATAAAAAATGTATGGATATATTCTCCAAGGAGGCAAAAGACATATCAATAGAAATTACCATAATCATCACAAAACCAATGAATGATATGCTATCAGCTTGTTATGCTATCAGCTTGAAAGTGTCAGAAACTTCTAGCTACTGCTAAAGCTAGGGTGGGTACAGTAGCATTTGTATTGACAAATATAAATCTGGATTTGGTAAAATGGGGGAAAGGAGACAAAGACTAAAAACAAAAGAGGTACCCTCTGTACTGAACAGAAGATGTTTTACATAAATGAGAACCTGGATAATTATTTCAGAAGGGTCTTTAACAACACTGGGAGCTGTGATTTACCTCAGTTAATCTCATGGAGATGAGCAGCATTAGAAATGATGGTTAAGAGTGCTTACTTCAATCTTCACTTTTGGCAAAGGACTCACACAGTCCATCAAAACCGTACTGAAAGGTTTGTCAAAAGCAGGTATAGAATGTAAAAGTGCAACCGGCACTCTTTTGATAAAACCTGACAGGGTTTAAGTAGGCACTGACATCCTGATTAAAATGAGGCCAGAAGTTACACAGGAGACAGTCATTAGACCCCATGTTGGCCTGCCACACTACCATTGTAAGCCAACCTCAAAATGTATTGTCAATGTGGAACAGGAACAAGATAAAATAGGAAAATCGTGTGCTCCAGGGTGGGCATGGCTTATATCGTACGGTATACAGTGCCCCTTGAAAAAAATGTTGGAAAAAGACAATGGTGTGCAACTTGAATATCTACAGATATAGCTGTTACAGCGTTGCAAGCAAAATGTGATAATTTGGAAAGCTAGGCAGTTAGCGATGATTTACCCAATCCCTGCATTTATCTGTATTGTAGGTAACTACAGATATTGAAATGTTTTAATACAACTTTATGCTTTCCCACAAAGCATGCAATCCAATGCTATTCCTAAATGCACACAACCCTATCTCGCATACAATACATATATATTTTTTATCTCTTCCAGATGGGTGATGTGTGGCAGTTTTACAAAGACATCCTAAACACAGGTTTTCACAGAGAGCTTACGATAATTATCTCTACAAAGAGAACAATGCAATCATGTATTTATCCAGATATACACTTTCTCTAATAATCAGTATCTCTCTGTCTGTCTCTACCAGTTTCAGAGACATTGAAACATGAAAGTATGGTGAAAATGTATTTGGTTTCATCTTTAACATTGACATACATTTGTATTTAGGATTTGTAACATTCAGAAAATGCATGCATGGAGTGTACTGAATAGTAAATGTAGATTTACTTAGGATGTGTTTATAATGTACTAGTGCAACGTCGCTATTATAAAGAAAGGTTATGCTCCATGCTTTTTGGAAAGCCGGTTCACCATTAACATTTTTTGTGAGATGTACATTTTGCCTACATTGCTTATCCATCCAATTTACAGTAAAATGTTGACTCATAGCGGTCATATTGTTTTAGCTAGACTGCTGGAAAATATTGAATTTAAAGTGGACGAATTCTACATACAAAGTTTTATGGGAATCACCAAATACAATTCCCCTTTACATTTGTCAAGTTTTTATTGCTCCAACTTTAGTTCTAACTATCTGTTTCACATCTAAGGGAGAAACCTTTTCATCAAGCACTCTTGCTGGGAGGATCTCCTCCTCCACCAAAGCAGCATTGAGCAACCCTTTGATTACTGCTTTTGACTGGGCAGATGTTACACTGATGTCAAAATGATTTCAATTATGATCAGATTTCCCTTAGTACATTTATCCAGCATTTTCCCAGTCAGGTTTTCTAGAAAGGCCTCAAATTTAAAAACGCAGTTCTCTATTGTTGGCCACTGTATGTAAAAGTTTCACAGTTGAGCCAAAAATGAACTCAACTTTACCGCACGCTTTTTAATTTGAAATTCCTGACTGAGCTATGAAAGTAATTCTGCTTGTGTTGGGATTTCTACCCAAAATATATACACTACCATTGAAAAGTTTGGGGTCAATGTCCATGTTTTCCAGGAAAACATATAACATTCATTTGAATAGGAAATAATAAAATAAGAATAAATAAGAAATAAGGTCATTGTCAAGATTATAATTCGTTTTATATTATTATAATTCTAATAATTCTTAATAATATTTGTTATAAAAAATTGCTCCTCCAGCAAATTTTAATTTGGTCTGTATGTCATGAATGTACTTCTTTGTGCTCTAAAACCACACACTCGGATGTCTGTTCATAAAACTTTTTTCCAGTCTTCCCCTGTCCAATGTGTGTTCTTATGCCCATCTTAATATTTTATTTTTATTGGCCCATCTGAAATATGGCTTATTTGTGCAACTCTGCCTAGAAGGCCAGCATCTCGGAGTTGCCTCTTCACTGTTGATGTTAAGACTCCAGTTGAGTAACTGTGAGGTGTCTGTTTTTCAAACTAGACAATATAGTTGTCCTTTTGCTCAGTTGTGCTCCAGGGGCCTGCCACTCCTCTCTTAAAACCTGTTTATGCAGTTCTGTCTTGAGTCTAAATAATGCCAGTTGTATTGCATCTTTAATTAGCACAAAAACATTGTTCAGCTGTGCTAACATAATTGCAAAGGGTGATCTAATGTTCAGTTAGCCTTTTAAAATGCTAAACTTGGATTAGCAAACACAACGTGCCATTGGAACACAAGACTGATGGTTGCTGATAATGGGTCTCTGTATGCCGGTGTAGATATTCCATAAAAAAATTACAATTTCAAGCTACAATAGTCATGTACAACATTACAATGTCTACACTGTATTTCTTATGTCATATTAATAGAGAAAAAATTGCATTTCTTACAATAACAAAGGTATTTCTAAGTGACCCCAAACTTCAAAGTAGTGTGTATAATTTCTTTTTAAACATTAATCAAGATGGCTCTGATTATTACACTGATTATCTAGTTGGCACCTGTCATGGCACCTGTCAGTGGGTGGGATATATTAGGCAGCAAATGAACATTCTGTCCTCAAAGTTGATGTGTTAGAAGCAGGAAAATGGGCAAGCAGAAGAATCTGAGCGACTTTGTCAGGGGCCAAATTGTGATGGCTAGACAACTGGGTCAGAGCATCTCCAAAACTGCAGGACTTGTGGGGTGTTCCCAGCCTATAGTGGTCATTACTGATCAGAGTGGTCCAAGGCAGGAAAAAACTGTGAACAGGCAACAGGGTAATGGGGTGCCAAGGCTCATTGATGCACGTGGGGAAAGGCTGGCCCGTGTGATCCGATCCATCAGACTACCTACTGTTGCTCAAATTGCTGAAAAAGTTATTGCTGATACTGATAGGTGTCAGAACACACAGTGCATTGCAGTTAGTTTTGTATGGGGCTGTGTTCCGCAGACCCATGTTGACTCCTGTGCACTGCCGATAGCGCCAACAATGGGCGCATGAGCAAAAGATCTGGACCAAGGAGCAATGGAAGGTGGCCTGGTCTGATGAATCACGTTTCCTTTTACATCACGTGGATGGCCGGGTGAGTGTGTGTTGCTTACTTGGAGAACATATACCACCAGGAATCACTATGGGAAGGAGGCAGTGTGATGCTTTGGGCAATGTTCTGCTGGGAAACTTTGAGTCCTGCCATTCATGTGAATGTTACTTTTGCACATTCTCCTTACCTAAGCATTATTGCAGACCATGTGCACTCTTTGCAAAGGTATTCCCTGATGGCATTGGCCTCTTTCAGCAGGATCATGCACTCTGCCACAAAGCAAAAATGGTTCAGGAATGGTTTGAGGAACACAATGAGCTCAAGGTGTTGACTTGGCCTCCAAATTCCCCAGATCTCAATCCAATCAAGCATCTGTGGGATGTGCTGGACAAACGGGTCCCATCCATGGAGGCCCCAACAAGCAACGTACAGGACGTAAAGGACCTGCTGCTAACGTCTTGGTGTCAGATACCACAACACACCTTCAGAGGTCTAGAGGAGACCATGCATCAATGGGTCACGGCTGTTTTGGTGGCAAAAGGGGGACCGACAAGATATTAGGCAGGTGGTCATAATGTTACGGCTGATTGGTGTATATTACAGTTGTTTCTCCAACAAGATTCCTGTGAAACATTCCACATGATCTCAAAAGGTCTAAAGAATCTTATTTTGGTGGCAACATTCTGACTGCGTGTGGGAGTCCCACTAAAGTAAATCTGCTCAACTCCAACCGGTTTAGTAGGAGGGAAGTTTGAGGCTATTACTCACTGAGCTTTAGTGACTCCTTACGATGAGTCAGGCTCCTGCAAGCTAATTATGGGCGGTAACCAGAGGAACACACTGCTCAGTGTTGGTGGGTTCTGGCCTACGTTTCTATTGAAAGATATATTATTAAGAATCATATTCGCTTGGGAGATGTGCTATGGTGCAGACACGTCCCAGGCTTCAGCTTTTCTTTGCCCGCTGGTAGTTTGTTGCGATATGCAAGGCCATTATCAAAAATCCGATGACAGGCTATTCAGAAAGAGAACAAAACTGGGAGGGAATACAAATAAATACTTTACTGTATTAATGTTCATCCATCCCTATACCCACAAACCCTTAAGTTCCATATATCACAGTGAGGCTGAAGTGTTGATAAACACACTGGGATACATTTGACCTCTGCCCGCACACAGTTGACTTCTGAGTTAATGTCCGGCAGAACAAGCTGGTATTTACAGCCTGTGGTAAAAGCATAATCAGGGAGCTGTCATACACATCTCCCTTGGCCTACGAGAGGGAGGTCATAGTCCGATAAAAGCATCAGTTATAATGATCTGCACCATAAACACAAGTATGTGTACAGTCCAAGCAGGCACATACGCACACGCACACAGGCAAATAAACATGCCCGATTCAGCATTTGTGAAGGTGTGCTTAGCATGGTTAATTAAATAGTATCTCAATCCATGTTGCTTTCTAGTTTACACAGATCGTTTACATCAAATGCCTAACCCCCATTCACATCTCCTCTGTCACTAGACAAGATATTTTAATTGCTTCTTTGATAATGAACCACAGCAGCACATCAAAGAGCATTAAAACATTTACACTCATTCATTATCCTTCGAGCAAAAAGAGGGGAAAACACCGCCATTGATTGCAGTGGGGGAATAGCTGGAGTTAGTGAGGGAAAGAGGGGTGTTTCTAGGGGAGGAAGAAATGAACTCCATCAGGTTCATCTATCATGTTTCATTTTTTTCTAGTTGCGTGAAGGAGAAAAAAAACAAAGGGCAAAGCAAATCAATTACATGAAAAAGAATCATGTTGCCTGTCAAATATACACTCCATTCAGTGTGACGCGTTTTTTTTCTCTTTCCACTCGACATCATCACACATTTCTAAGATTGAATTTTGAAAACCATATACATTATTAACACTGTTCATGCTCCATCAATTTCCCCAAGCAGTCGTTTCTTTTGTCATGAGAAGAGAGCTCTACACAAAAAGAGAAAAGAACTATAAACACTTGTTAGTGATGTAACACTTTAATATTGCTCTCATGAGTTTGACCACCATCTGCAACTAGATGTCTATCTTGAAGTACTTTATCCGTAGACATTACATAAACAAACATTATTATGAAATCTATTGGGGGGGTCCTTCAAACTCTATTTCCTAGCTCCCTGAAGGGAACACTTCACCACTTCAACCCATGCCATTTAAGACGGTCACAAAATAAATCCCCGATGTAGGGTTAAAAGGTAAGCCCAAAGAGAGGTAGCAGTGAGCAAACCAAAAAAATGAACCAGAGTTTTTCCACTTCCTCTCAGATTGGGGCTCTCTGTGAACTGCTGTGTTGTCAAGGAAACAAGTGCCACGGCGACACCTTAGTCTGAAGGAATATAATTGGAAAAGGCAGATATAAATCTTTGTACTGTATCTGGTATAGTTTGATGTACAGTACCCAGCCGTGGGGGAAACTGGAACACTCATTACTGCGTTGTTGCAAGTAAAATAACACTTATGAAACACATGAATAGATATCCTGTGGTGGAAATATGAGAAATCTGACAGACACACATTAAGGCACATTATGAGCATTACTATGGCTTTGTTTTAGGGTCTTATGGGGTTGACGACAGATAACTGGTGTCTTTGACATCTTATGACTGCGCACATGTCCGTTTTGGCCTGTGTGACCGTGTGAGCATGCGCGTCAGACATTGTGACAGTATGTGGCCAAACATGCTGTGACTGTGTGAGATGATCTGCACAAGCAAGACATCATGACTAACTCATATCCCAGCCGTCCATCTGGTATCTGTGCTACAGCAAGTCAATGCCGCAGAGTAACTTTCAAATTAACCGTATGCGGTCCGTGTGTGTGTGCGCGTGCGTGCGTGTCTGTGATTATTCACTACTCCTGTTCTGTCGGTCACACAGGAACATTGAGACGGCAGCCAGTTCATGATATTGACATCCCAAGACAACTAAACTTAAACATGTGGTAACTGTTTCGACGGACACTGACCTGAGTCTACTGCCGTTCTGAAAGGGCAATCGGTATGGCTTAGCAATAAAACGATTCAAATTGACTAAACTGTGCCAAAACATCAAAAGCACAGATGTGTGCTGTTATTCAGGCAGCTCCCCGGCAGGTTATACACAGCCGGACATATATTTAGCAACTTGGTAACCCGCCATGCTGTTACACAAAGAAAGAATAAAACCTTTAGTGCGCCCCAAAATGACACCTCATTCCTATACACTGACCGACTTTTGAGCAGGTCTTGATAGCCACTGGTCGAAATCAGTGTGCGAAAAAATAGTAATTAAACAGAAATACACATGACAGCACAAATGCCAAGCACATGGGAAACAAAGCCTCCTCTTTCAAAATGACATGCAAATAACTAAGAAGTCTCTGAAATCTTCAAGATCTCTGGCCAATTACCTTCTTAATTACAGCCTATTGTAGAAAGCTATACTGTAGGCCTTCTCTCTGATTATACACTGTTCCTGTGTGTGTGTGTGTGTGTCATTATACACTGCTTCGATAATGTCCTCACACCCCAGTACAGAGACTAATCAGTAATCACTACCTGCAGCTGTTTCACACGCTCAGTTCAGTCTCCTCAGGATTAGGGTGACTGGAGGGGCGGGGGGCACTGAAGACATTTCCTCAGGACTTTTAAATGGTCTTCACTTCCCTGGCAGACCACTGTTTGTGACCATTTTGGTTCTTATCTCGTCGCCTGCTCATCCCGAAATTTAGACTGGATAATGTATGCGTTGGGTAAAACCGCCCCTTTCCCAGGAGCCCAAGTCACCACGAGGAGTCTTAAGGGCGTGACAGGGCCCGGAGATGCATGCCAGAAGCAACAAAAATCAATTTGACTGAAAATCACAACATGTTACAATCTGCCATTGGTCATTTATTTTTTACTATATGATAAAAAAACGTCCATTTGTCATTTAAAAGTGTTAACTTGGTTTCCATTCTAACCATAGTAGTAAGTCATTATACCATTCATTTTTAACTAGGGCCCCTGGACCTCTACTAGCAGACAAGCATCAACAATCCACTACCATATTTGTTGTGAGTATCAGTTGCTTTTCCTGGTACACTCTCCCTTTCAGTGGCAGACTGTGTGCATAGCCAAAACATAACATTTCTGTCTCATCCGACAACAACATGATTCTAATTGTAGTTCCAATAATTCCTGGCAAAGTTGAGACACTGCATAATGTGGGTGGAGCTCTGTAAGGGCTTTAATGTTCTTTACCTGATCTGTGTTTTGTACGGCAAGAACAACAGCAAATATCAGTCTCCTTTCAGTTGAAAGCTCTTTGCTTTCACCCATGGTGATGGATGACAAAAGGATTTTACATGCGTGTAAAATATTTCTACTCCAGGGAAACAGGAACAGGTGACAGGCATCCATACAGTACCTGGAGACTGACACCAACTAAATACCATAGAATTTCATAACATAACATATGCCACATTTTGAAATCTATGTTTTGTAAAAACATGTATTACTTCATATCTTTGATGAATGATTATGTTGAAATGAGAATTTATTGCATACCTTTATGTTTTAGCCCAAAACATGACTGGCTATGATCAAACAGTATGATTGTTGGTGTTGTTTATTTTTCACATTCATTTTGCTAAATTTTTTGAAGGATGCCAATATTTTTTCAGTTGACCATACATGTTTATATGTATCTCAAATAAACTAAACCATATATAGACAACCTTAAGGAAAGCTTTGTGTTTATCAAAATCTCTTGAAGATAACTTAAAAACAAACAGATGTTTTTTTATTTTCAGTCCCCTGACGACACTTGCGCATTAAATGTAACGTTCACAACGCTTCTGATTAGCTTCATTTCGCCAAAATGCCATTACCTAGACATCAACATCTTGTGTTTACACTCTGCAGGGGTTACTATAGACACAAACATTATATCTACTGAATATTTTCCATTCTGCGACATCCAAGTTGTCACTTTGAATGCAAATAATGTCCATAACGGCACAATCTCCCCTTCCCTCTACCCTCTTTTTCATCTCTTTCCCTCGTTGTCTGGCTCACTCTCAACCCCCTCCCTCGGCGCGCCTCCATCCCTCGGTCCCAGGCTACGGTCTGTTCACCAAGCTTGGGTGTCATGCCTGCATGCATCATAGAGCTGCTAACAAATTACACAGAGTAGAGTAGCCGCTGTGCTTCCCCACTCACTCAGCTGTCAAGGTGGGAGCAGTAGAGCATCCCGCCCTCGCTCCCCACAATCCCACAACCCCTCGACACGCCCTCCCCCCTGCCATCCACCCCCTCTCCCACCCCCTCGCCCTATTCCCAACCTCAGCGGTACTCCCAACCGCACTCACCCCGTCTCCACCTCTGTCTACGCCGCCGCTGAACACAACGTTTGCCCTGGGATGCTACACTGAACCTTGTTGCTGCTGTAGTCATGATCAGACAGACGAAACCGTCCTCACCTCTGCTCTGTTAAAAGGCAGGCAGAGCCGATGAGTGGGGTGGTAGGTTAACACCATAAGGTGGCAAGGGATCCAATCCTTGAATGGCACCTCATACGGTACTACGAAAACCGTCAGGATCTCATCTACAGTGGGAACTTGGGTTTCAGTCTGGGTTTTTTCTTTAATGCTTGTCCCCGTTTCCCATTTGACATCTAAATTCTCCATGAATGGACCAGGCCCTGGAGGGGTCCTGAGGACAGAGAGAGGCAGCCCTCTTTATGCCTGACTATATTCCTCAGGGCAGACTGTAGCCAGGGGCAGATCTTACATTATCGCTTTTATGAAGGAGGTCAATACCCCCTGCTTAACAACACAGCACCCAAAGCACACAGCAAATCAGCTTTGTTTCACATTGCCAATCGAAAGGTGACATCAGGCAGAATCCTGTAAAAATGGGGTCGAGGTAAACGTTCCATTGGGACGGGACTAATAGGTACTGATGGGTCCTCAGCCCCTGATATCAGGGTGCTTGGGTGCATGTTTTCACGGTTAGGTAGCAATGCACACCCACACCCACACCCACACCCACACACACACACACACACACACACACACACACACACACACACACCCACACACACACACACACACACAAATGAAGAACACCTTCCCAGGGCAAATTGCTCTTTCACCTTCTTTCACCTGGGCAATTCAATGACCCAACATGTCAAATTCAGACACTCCACTGATCCAATGCCTCACTGCTCTCCAGGACCACCAGAACCCAAACTGGCCGAACTGCCTCACGCTTTCCACCATACCATCTCCTGGCCAGTGGTCGCAACCTCACCTCCGACACCAGAGACCTGCAGGAGAGCACCTGTGCCTCCACGTCACCACAGAAAACCAATGCATATCACTGGGCAGGTCCATTAAGGAGGTGGGATGGGGAGAGGACCAAATGTTATTGTGGTGGAGGTTGACAATGCAGAGAAAGGCTGACTCACGGTTCTTATGAGGGCCAGTGGTGGTTGAGAGGAGCATTGGGTTGGGACGGGAAAGACTGTTGTGATCCACACAGTGTAAAGGATGGTAAGCAAATACACTGTAGGTCATGAAGGCAAAGGCTCGGCGTGGTGCTAAGGTCAGTGGAGGTCGGGGAGAGCATTATGCCTGATGAGTCACAGAGTGATGTCAGAGAGTTGTGACTGATGGGACCATTGAGATGACTCTGAGAGAGGGTAAACAGAGGATGAAAAGAGAGCCAGTGCAATGATTAACACGGCTCCTCTATGAACTAGCGTTAAGGGTCAAAGTTCAAGGGTCAAGAGGGGGTGTAACGTATGCAATAAATACAAGATACCACAATTTGTCTAAACTATTCAACTACAGCCCGTCCTTGATTTAAAAATAAAAAGATTTTTTTTTTAAACTATATATTAACAATATATTTACACTATTCTGAATAAACGGAAGGTCAAACAGCTGATATGCATGGATATTTTTTTTTTTTTTCTCAGTGACACCCCAAAAGCTGAAATACAATATGACCTTTGAAATGAGTGAAAGAAATGACAATGTGTGGGAAATAATTTAATGCAATATGTGAACATTAATATTGATAGATATAATCACTGCATAAGAGTATACCCATAATTAAATTGAAATTTCATCAGGTTTAACATAACTCAAGTAGGTCATTGTGTTGTCAAACTAGTTAGAAAAGCAGTACATTTCCTCCAAAACAATCAAATGTTCTCAAGTCTCAAATTATTTCATTCAAATGTGAAAAAAGGGTTTCCTGAGGGAAAGACGATGGAATTGTCTGCATTAAACTATTAAAACCAACTACAAGTATTTCAATATCTATTTAGTTTACAACTGAAGTCTCTAGTTCACCCTGATGGCTATCAATGAAATCAATTCATGATTCAATCGACTGCCTTAGCCAAGGTTCTGCTGCTAAACAAAAGCATTTGTATAGATTAGTGTTCCACGTGGCACCAGTTTTAGTGCACTATATTTAACCAGGTGACCATGGGGCCTGGTCAGAACTAGTCCCTACACAGGGAAATATTTAGGGAAAAGAGTGACGTTCGGGACACAGCCCTGCTAAAGTACTAACCCCCCTCGTCTGCATTCTTCTAACCCTCCCTGATGGAAGCACTCTTACTACAATTGGCCTTTTTTATAAAAAACGATAGATGGATGATGATGATGATAATATGAAAGCACACAACATCCCCCCAGATAATGTGTAATGTTTCACTTGTAAAAGGGATCTGTCCAATGGCAGTAACAAACTAACGCTCTAACAAGGTTGTTATAAAGACAACAGATCAACTATACCACCATGTGAAACAGAGTAACTCTATTTAGAATCAGAAGGGGAGGAAGATGACCTGGAAGAACAGTACCCAAAACCCAGCCTGTACGCCTTTGTTCCTCAGATGTACTGAGGAATAACCAGGCTAAACAAATCAAACGAAAGAAAATGGGTAGAGACCCTGCTAGTAATGAGCCTGGTGTTGATTTGGTACTGATCTAGGGTGACCAAGAATCTGTCGGATTTAACAGACATATCAATGCAAAGGAGTTATTAATGAACATGCGCTGAATAACACTCAAGCATTAGTATTGAATCTAATTTCATGTAGTGTCATTTTACTGACTCCTCTCGTTTGACTAATCCTCAAACAAACAGCTGACACTAGCTAGTAACACTGGCAGTGTTCTCTAATTCTCCGATGCCATGGTAACAGAAGAGCATCATCATCTTGAGTTAAACGTTCCGAAGAGGGAGGGAATCCAAGTTATATGACTGACGCATGTTCGAAAGGGCACGTTGAAAACATCTGCACTCACCGTAGGAATGGGTGATCTGTACAAGCGTGTACAAATCGAACTTGTTCCTGTCATTACAGTAATTCCGACCAGTGTTATTTAGGCTATCATCATCCCAAAGCACATGCTGAGAGAACAATGCCTGCCCCGAGGCCACCATTACCGCAACACACTGTCTTAACACAGCTCGGCATTGGAGTTATTATCCCCACCAGCTGAGAGCACTCTGCCTCCCATGGTTTATTCTGACTACGCCAAGCACTGTACTTCTTAATGGGGAACTGCAGCGTCCCGGTGGTGCTTAGGGGTAACGAAACACTCAACGTATGGCAGGACAAACATGCTGGGAGCTACTGTCAGCTTTAATTTAATATTTATTCTGGTTTCCATAGTTGCCCATCCTTTTTCTGTTTGGGAGAATTTTTTAATAGCAGTTTTTCAATTACGTTTGCTGTTATACAGTTGTCTAAATGAAAAGAGAAGACGTTAGAAATGTATGAATACTTTAACGTGGAAGAAAAAACTCCAGGGGTTCATCTTGCTCTCGCGGCAATAGTTCAATAAATGGAAGTGAAATGGGACTGCTTGCAAACCCAGCCAGCCAGCTAGTGACACACATTTTTGTGGCAGGCGCTATTACCATAATGATATGCAGTGTTATTTAAGTGGCATCGGAGTCTGTAGGTCCAGACAATGAAGGCCTCATTAGCATCTTTTGGATCTCTAAATAGATCATCAAGCCACTCCACACAGGGACACACAACAATGACTTCCCATCTCTGTCCTGGCTGCATTCTCTTTGTCTTACTAAAGCGTTAGTCATTAGATGCAGATGGAAATTATGTTCCTATTCAAACACAAATGCATACTGCTCCACGTTGAAAAAAATACGATGGTGGCGCAACAATTGCCTCACTCTAGATGTAATAAAAAATTATCATTTTAAAAGGCAAGTGTGATGTAACTGCAGAAACCTGACACTGGGCTTGTTTACCTCCCGCTACATTTTCAGAGACATTTTGAAGAAGACTCTAGACACTAGATTATTTTGCTGTGTACACATGCAGATACTGAAACCTCAAAACATCACCTTCTAAGGTAACGTGCACCACATATTCGATAGAGCCCCCTCCCCATAAGCCAATCTTGCGTTGCTATTCTCTCTCTCATAATGTTAAGAAGCCCCCTGATATTCTCATTGTTCTAAATGCATTGCATTGTCAGAATAAGGATGTTACATAAGCATTTCAGTCATAGGTGGTTCTCCTGTTGTTTTCGGGGCGTTTGACAAAAAACTACTTTATATGAGACAGCACCATTTCAATGTAGAAAAACACATTTTAAAATAACTGTTTCCATCCTTAGCTTTCACTGAGGTATGAACAGAAGGCCAGAGGGAAGAGGAAAAGGACCACAGAGAGGAGAGAGAAGAGGTAAAAAAAAAGGTACGAGCGAGAGCGAGAGAAGGAAAAAGAGAGGAGAAAGGGAAGGAGACAAGCATAGAGAGAAGGAAGTGCCTGATCATGTTCCTTAGAAAGCACTTTTCCCATTTGTGTTGGGGTCACACGTGGAATGGAAATGAGACTGAATGCCTGCCTTGCCACTGTGAACCTAGAGCACACTGCGGTTAATAGACCTCTCTTCATACTGACGACTGGTCTCTAATGAGTTCACTTTACACTATTATTAGGCTGGTTAGACCGCCTCGCCCTGTGAAGATCCCAACAGACCCCTCTTAGCCGTCTTTTATTCACAGTGCAGACTATACTATATGAGGATATGTGCTGTGTACTATTGCACAAAGCATAATAGGGTGTGTAATTTTTGTATGTTTTCCAGAAAATGGGTTTTAGTAGTTGTTATTGAGGCATACAGGCTGCTCATTTAGAAGGACAGTCTGGAAGTAAGATGCATGACCAAACCCAACTTAATCCACCTCTGTCCAGCCTGGCCTATTCCAGCCCAGTCCATTTCAACCTAGCCTACTTCAGCCCAGCCTACATTCTGTCCACTCCAGCCCAGGCTACTTTCTACCTTCCTAGTGCAACCTATATCTTAGCCCATTCTAACCCAACCTATCACAGCCTCGCCTTGCTCAGCTCATTCTATCTCCACCTAGGCCTATTCATATCTACCTGTCCAGACTATAGCACTGGGAATGTAGGGCCAGAAGAGGAATGTTGGAGTGTGTGCCAAATCGCCCTTTATTCCACACCTTGTACACTACCAGTATAGGTAATAGGATGTTATTTTGGATGCAGGATTGGAGAGTGTCTCTGAGGGCTGCATGGCTTCGTTCACGGGAGGATGTCATGCATTTAATCCTCACAATTTACAAGTGAGACACTTACTACGGACATTGTGGACGGCTGTTTCCCTCCATTTGGTCCCCCTCCGCATCACATTGTCTGTCAGGCCGGCTAGTTTAAAGCAGCTCTGCCTCACCATGAATCCAGGGGGAAGGATTAAGCTGCAACACGTGTTGGTCGTATACAGAGGGGTGGGGGGATGTGAGGGAAGAACCCCGGTCTCTGTTACCCCATTAAGCTAAAGACTAAGCATTAGCCAGGGGAGCTAACCAAATTCTACAGGCCTAAGAGAAGTGTGCACATCACATGTTAATCTGAACTACTTTCAAAAAGACAACGGGGCATGCCTGATAGCCGACAAGCAATGCCTCACTGTTTTAATGCCACATATCTGGAGACTTACAGTAGAAACCTCCCAACGTACATTGATGATTGGCCCCCTTAGATATCTGTGGTTTTCGGGATTATCTGATTTCACAGACTGGAAAGGGCCAAGCAAATGACACGTGACTTGGAATGAAGTTGCCATAGGTTAACCACACAGGGCCAGGCTGTACTTTCATCTATTTTCACACTGCCGACCAAAAAAAACAGTACCCGCAGGGATAAAAAAAAGCTATTATAACCATGACTTTTGCTATTGTTCATGTTGGCCCAGTGCCATAATAACTTATGTTAACTTTGTTAGCATTATTGAGATCAAGAGTTTGTGGTGCGTGTGTTTGTGTTATTTTGTGAGTGTGTGTGGGGGAGCGGCTGGACATCAACAGTACAGGCCAGCCTGTCTGTAATTTTACCGCACACGCGAGCACACACTCTCTCTCTCTCTCTCTCTCTTTATAATGTGTGCATTTACAGTATAGTGTGTAACTTGTGCAACAGTAGAGGACATTTTTAATGAATTGTTTATAGTCAGACACAGCAGTTACACCGTGGTTAGTGTCCACAGTACAACACAAATTTTCAGTCACTCCATGCTACAGTACATTGAGGAAGGGCTTTTATAGTTTTCAGAGTACACTTCGTTATGTTTGTAATTGGATCATATAAAACGTTATGATGGTTTAAATCAGTGGTTTCCCAACCTTTTTCAGTCACCGTAGCACCAACTCAATTGTCCTTTGCCTGGGCTGCCCCTAAAAAACCTCCTCACGTTCTCCTGTAAGCCCATGGTCTCGTGAGGTTTTTCACAAGTAAGCCCATGGTCTCGTGAGTCTTTTCACCAGTTAGCCCATGGTCTCGTGAGTCTTTTCACCAGTTAGCCCATGGTCTCGTGAGTCTTTTCACCAGTTAGCCCATGGTCTCGTGAGTCTTTTCACCAGTTAGCCCATGGTCTCGTGAGTCTTTTCCCCAGTTAGCCCATGGTCTCGTGAGTCTTTTCAACTAGCTAACCCCTGTAGATAGGCCAGATATCCCCGTGGGTCCTACCACTGGTTTAAACTAAGTGCTTCTATGGACAACATCAAGCATGTTTAGTTTTTTTGTCTACAGTAGCCATTACTTAAATAACTTTAATATGCTTTATTTTCTACAGTGTAGAAGAGTGAATTTAAGTATCGTACAGTCAACTACAGAGCAGTATGATTCAGTATAGTAGAGGATACATTAGTAGAGAAGAGCTATACTTTACTAACTTTAATGTACTGGAATGTATTGTTGCATATACTGTAGTTCAAAATTTGAAATATATGCAATATATACAAATGTATTGTTAACATTGCATTAAAGCACAACAAATAAATATTAAAACAATCACACCATTAAGAGTTGCTAAAGGGATTTGGATATTTTATAGTGGGGGTGTTACTCTTACCTAGTTACTTTGCCCACAGGGCTTCATATCTGAAAGTCAAACAAGTTTTTCTGGAAGTAATTTTAAAAAATTACAAAAGTAATTTGTATACATCTGACAGAAAGTCTATTGCTTATTTGTGTTGCACATCCCATTAGCTATTTGAAAGGTGTTTCTGTACTATTCAAAATGTCTGGTCAAAGGTACATCCAGTGTCTTTTGTGAATAAACCACTCAGAAATTTACTAATTAAGTCGGACATTGTAAAGGAGGGAGTCACTGACTGGTTCAGGGAGGAGAAGTCAGGAAAAAAATCCAATTCCCTCTGTGAAAGGCGTAACAATGAAGTCTGATGGCCGGAACTTGACAAAACGAGGAGAGGAAAAATCCCAACCGCCACAACACAAAGAAAGGCTTTCTTTTACTTCCCTGTTATGTGTGAACCTTAGAGATGTTGTGATCTGATTTTCTACTGAGCCATGCCGCTTGTTCCAATCTCTATCAACTCAGACAATGGCACAAATTCAGTTATCATTTAATACACGTTTGATTTCCTCACAATGCATTTGGAATAAATAGGGGACGAGAAAATGACAGCAATAAACAGATTGCCCAGTGAACAATGTAGATTTTGATAAATAGTGTGTAAGGCTCTGTCCAGATGTACCACAGAAGAGCATCACCACTACCAGTAATTTAATCTTTAAAAGAAACATGATTATGAGGGGAACGGGACAAGCAGAAGGGGGGGGGGGGCTGAGGAAATGACAGAAGTGGAGAGAGAGGCAGGGGAAAGAAAAGGTGGAAGGGAACAAGATGGAGGAGTGGAGGCAGAGAATGAGACTGAGTCTGAGCAGAGTGTGCAAGGAGTGCGAGAGAGAGCGCGAGAGAGAGAGAGAGAGAGGAGAGAGAGAGAGAGAGAAGAGAGAGAGAGAGAGAGGAGAGAGGAGAGAGAGGAGAGAGAGAGAGAGAGGAGAGAGGAGAGAGAGGAGAGAGAGAGAAGAGAGAGAAGAGAGAGAGAGAGAGAGAGAGAGAGAGAGAGAGAGAGAGAGAGAGAGAG
>JACXGJ010008728.1:0-26284 GCA_016801105.1 Esox niger
GAGAGAGCCTGAGAGAGGGAGAGCCTGAGAGAGGGAGAGCCTGAGAGAGAGAGAGAGAGCCTGAGAGAGAGAGAGAGAGCCTGAGAGAGGGAGGGAGAGCCTGAGAGAGGGAGGGAGAGAGAGCCTGAGAGAGGGAGGGAGAGAGAGCCTGAGAGAGGGAGGGAGAGAGAGCCTGAGAGAGGGAGAGAGAGCCTGAGAGAAAGTAAGAAAGACAGTGTTTTAATCCAGTGTGTTAGGTCCAGTACATTCTGTGCAAAGGAAGAAGTGCTTGGCAGCCAGTTCACCTGAAACACGTGTGTTCCAATACCAAAGGTTCTCACTCAGTCAGATTGCATGATATTCCCTTATTTGCTGAGTGAGGGCATTTGGCTGGCGGTTCATTTCAGAGTTAGGGTGTGTGTGTGCACGTGTGTGAAAGAGACTATGTGTGTGTAAAAATGTAAATACATCATTGTGTCTAGAGACAACAAGACTGAAATAGCATTCATTAGATATTTACTCTACCCTGCCCTCATCCAATCCTCCTCATCAGTTAAGACTGGCCCCATGAATGCAGGCTGGTGAACGTCTGGTAGGGGTTTCATAGGCAGGCAGGCAGGCAGGCAGAGACTGGCCGGCCTGCCGGAACAGTAGACACGGATCCGCAAGCCAACAATAACTGGAGCTCACAGCAGGGTCCTTCCAGGCCCCGCCCCCGCAGGGCCACACACAGATCTGCTAGGCCTCCACAGGCCCACTGCCACCTGAGAACCTCCCCGTCTCCCCCACTGCAGTCGCACCTTGAGCAGAGAAAATACTTGACACAGCCAGGATGTCCGTTTCACAGAGGATTTAAAATGAACACACTTCAGGAGTGGCTCTATTCATGTGGGACTGTGAGCAACTTTAAAACCTAACCTGCAGTGCCAGCCTACAAACGCAGGCCTTCTGTTAGCGCTACTTGCTCGTCAAAACACAAACGGTTGAAACACAAACCCCGGTCCGAACACACACAGATCTGAAGTGGTCACGATGACCTCAGAACCTGACTGTCACTCAGGGACTCATCCATCACCTCTTAACAGCTGTTTACGCAGTCAAATAAAACCCTCCATGAACACAAGCCATCCGTGGAGAAGAAAGGTAGGGGGTTCGGGAGCTTGAGAGAGGGCTTTCCGCTGCTCATTCATAGATCTGTTGGGAGTTAAAAGTGGCTTGCCCAGAGTGTATGTGGAGTCCAAACGACTCTGGTAGGGAACAGGGCAAGACGGACATGCAAAGGAAGAACTCTGCGACAAACAACCCTGTGGCAGAGTGTGTGCACGCACGCATGCTCGCGCACGCCAACCTAATGGAAAACATGTACTGAGCTCTTTAGTAGGAGTGACTGCACCGTAAAAACAAACATCAGAGGTCGAACTGTTCTGCAAGAACAAAAAATAGACTACAAATGTTATTCAGCCATCAGGTCCCGGAGAGAAAGAGGGAGAGAAAAACAGACAGAAAAAACAGCGGAGCAGCATGGGTACTGTCCCCTGAGTGGATGTCTTTCTCCACACACCCACACTGCCCATGCCTCCCTCTCACTGTGGGTGGGTGGGTGGGTGTCTTACTGCCCTCCAGGGAAACACCTTAGGGGTTAGGTTCCATGCAGGGTTAGGGTCAGGAGTTAGGTCTGTGGAGTTAGGGAACAAGGATCTTTCATTGGAATCTCTTTCTTTGTGGGTGTGTGTGTGTGTGTGTGCGGCTGAGCACAGAGAGGAGACTTGTTATCTTGAGGTTGAGCGTGTGCGATGGAGGGGGAGACGTGGTCCTTGTACAAACCCGAGAGCAGTCAGCACTCAACCCACAGGCCGTTGAGGAAGCGTGTGTATGAGAGAAATGTTACGGCTTATGCCCCACAAAGAGTGATTGACTCTCAGGGGTGACGGGAGAGTGGAGCCACACCCTGCTACTCTGAGAACCCTGACCCAAAACCAGTTAAGGAACACAGACACTTTAGGAAGAACCAAAACATGATGACTCTAGTGTTGTGTGTGTGGCTGTGGAAGTCAACAGATCCCTGTTGAGTGTTCTGTGTGGTTGGGGGCGATCCGACCACAGAACAAACCTATCCCTGTGGCTGCCGTTCTCCTCTCATTCATCCTACAGGCTCCAGGACCAATTTGACAGGCAGTTGATACACATTTTCACTTCATCAGTCTGGCCATTAGCCCCCCACCCCCCTCCACTGACTGGCTCCCTCCCTTCCTCCTTCCCCTCTCATGTCTCTACGTCCTCCCTTCCTGGCAGCACTAATGTCTATAGGACACAGGTTAAGCAATATGATATAGATCCCTATACTCAGTGGTGTGCCAGCCCTCTCCTCTTTAGCTCTGGTTCAGATAGCAGGTTGTGGTGTGACAGGTCATAGTCCATATAGGGCAATTGGGTTGTTGATTCTTTGCCCTCTACTGTGACTCTTCAGATAACTGCTAACAGTGTGCACATCTGCGCGTGCGTGCGTGCGTGCGTGCACGAAGATCCAATTAGTATTTTGGTGGGGCTGTGTTCATAAGACAGCGATATGTGGACCTGTTCATATTACGCTACCTTTTCCGAGACGTATAGAAGACTGAAGAGGCCAGGTTATATGTTTTTTAAATGAACAGATATCAAAAACTGGTTTTGTGCTCCACGTTTTCAATCAAGCCCTTTCGAAGTGTGAAAACAATTGTGTTGGAACTGTATCTAGTTTCTGTGCACGTTTATCGACCGATTTTCCAGTGAGCGCCAACCACAATCCTGCATGGTGTTTCAAAAGTGAGGGAAAATAGGCAAACTATATCTAAATCCCTAGTTCTGTGTGTGTGTGTGTGTGTGTGTGTGTGTGTGTGTGTGTGTGTGTGTGCGCGCATGGACAAAAGGGTTCAGAGAGCATGTTTGTTATACAGTTATTTACGGCTGCGCTTCTGAAAAGCATCCTCTTGTACTCTTTCTCTGAACCTTTCCTCCTCCTCCCGCTGTTATTTTCTTCCTGGTGATGGATGACTTGTGTGTTTGGGGGGTTTGGAAGCGGACCGGGAAAGTCTGAAGGCCAGATGGGATGTTGGAAGGCGAAGCAGAGAGGCTGGGAAATACATTGGCTATTAAATATAAATAAACAGCATCAAAATATGTCCCTCGGATTGGCACTGCAACTGATCAGACTGGAGACCGACAAATAAAAGGAACCTTCAACCTGCTATCTGAACTCTGTTTGGTCACAATCCATAACCAAAACTAATGACTGGAATCAAAATGAACAGGGAAAATTGGCATCAACCAGCCACGTCAATACATTATATCTGGCGCCATTTTATTTATTGAAGTTAGTGAACTTCAACCCTGTGGGAACTACATGCAAAAGCCCCATGTAGCCCTGTTGGTTTAACGTGGTGTTTACCACACCAGGGTTATGGGTTCAATTCCCACAGAGGACAATTACAACAAATTATTAAATTAATTACCTTAACTGGCTTTGGATAAGAGCATCGCCAGAATAATGACATTTCAATCAAAGGCTGATAGGGTTGGCAACAGCAGCTACAACATAGTGTTGTCTATAGACCGTCAATCTCTTGTCATCTGTTCCTATCAGAGACATTGTTATGAGAAACTTGGGTCTAAGAGTTTTCTGGCCGCCTTCCAAACGCATCTCTTGTCATTCCCTTGCTGGCCAAGGCTGCTGTGATGTCACTAACCACAGACATTATTAGTGTGCTGTGGTTGCACCCCACTTCCTTCTTACAGCAGTCAGGGGCTGGCCCCAAAATCGCCAACCTCAGCTCCAGTGTGTGTCTGTGTGGGGTGGGGGGGGGGTTGGAACACTGGTGAACAGCTTAGTTTACCAGGGAACAAATCCCTGAGACCTAAAGCCACAGAAATCCCAAAAAGCAAAGCACAGACATGATAGAGTGCCTCGGAAATACAGCAGGATAACAAGACCAGAGGCGATAACGAGTCAGGAGGGTGGAGGAAGCTGTCCTGCCACGGCTCTATTAACAGCCTGTGTATGTTTGGGACTGCAAGCATTCAACGGACAGAAAGACCAGTTAAAAAGGCCAAAGTCCAAGGTCAGCAGTCTATTCATAACCATTAGTGAAGCAGCCAGCAGAGTGCTCAGAGAGACTGATGGAAGTCATATTGTTTCCACTGTTAAAGTGGGAACGGGCCAGGGATGTTCCAAAACCTACAGACAAAGACAGAAAGACAGAGGCACACAGAGGCAGACAGAGGCACCCAGAGGCAGACAGAGGCACCCAGAGGCACACAGAGGCAGACAGAGACAGACAGAGACAGACAGAGACAGACAGAGGCACACAGAGACAGACAGAGGCACACAGAGATAGACAGAGGCACACAGAGACAGACAGAGGCACACAGAGACAGACAGAGGCACACAGACCTATGTAGGGGTTTTCTCTAGCCTTGGATTGCACGTTGCAACATCTGTTTGTGGATACATGAGCCGTCTGCTGTGTTGCCGGAGCCAAAAACATTAACTTTTTGCAATTAGAGTAAATGAAAGGCTTATAACTATGGTGAGGCTAGGATATAGGACAAGATGGGCCAACAAACGGATGACGTATGCCGTGCAGTTCAGAGTCAAGTGGGGACCAACTAAATCGGTTCATTCTGTTCGTTTTCGTATGTCCAGATTTATGTGCCTGAGAAACATCAGCAACAATTAAAAATGTGTTTTAAAATTTTGCAGTATTGACCAGGCAGGTCAGAACCATTAAAACATGCACCAGCATTGACCAGGCAGGTCAGAACCATTAAAACATGCACCAGCATTGACCAGGCAGGTCAGAACCATTAAAACATCCACCAGCATTGACCAGGCAGGTCAGAACCATTAAAACATCCACCAGCATTGACCAGGCAGGCCGGAACCACCTCTCCTCTATATTCAGTTAACGACAGCAGCAGGTGATTCAACTCATTTGTCATCTGCTTACAGTAAATGTAGTCAGAATTGAACAGTTAGAGAACATTTAACTTTTTTCTTTAAAAACCACAAGCAAACTTGCATCTCAAACAGATTGTACCCAAAATGCCACAGTGTATGATGTACAACTTCACATGAGGATCAGTTAGCCAGAGTTCTAAAGAGGAAAGATCCTATTCATATTTCTATGAGCGGTTCACTCCCACACCTTTCGGTTGTTGGGGTAAGGCCACACCCTCTAACATACAAAATAAACCACATTGGAAAGGAAACACTTAACTAATTATAAGTCTTAATTCACACAAATGTGCAAACAATGGAGTCACGTTAAACAGCCTAGTCGACTAACGGATAAAACTAAGCGAGTACATACAGCCTGGGGAGAAACCAAAAATACAGAAAGTTAAACCACTCCAAACGCAAAGGTATTGGGTGAATCGGCTGAGCGATCCCCCCGAATTCACCCACCAGACAGGATTTAATCTATAATCAATACCTGTTCTATTAATTTACTTTCTATGCAATTTTCCCTATCCAACATGAGTAATCCAGCAGAATAATGAGGGTGAGCATAATATTCATCCAGACAGCTTAAAGGACAGACAGATGCAGGCAAAAAGGGCCAAGAGAGGCAGAACTGAAAATTATATCAGCACTATACATGGTTGTTCAGGCTTAGTCAAGAGAGGAGGATAGGGAGAAGAGTATGACCTACTTCCTCCTGACAGGGTTTTCACCTCTGTCTGTTTGCCGGGCCCAATGGTTCTCCCCCCAGGCTCCGGGTGAACTCAGTTGCTTTGGTTCACATCAGCTCAGGATGATCTGATCGCTCTGATTTCATCTGACTTTGACAAGTGTAAATGAGGGAAACACTTCCCTTCAGACTGTCTCTATATTAACAGTCTCCGGGCATTTCCAATAATGCACCCTAATCCCTATGTGGTACACTAATTTGGCCCTGACAATACTGGAACAGTATGGGCCCTCTACTACCCTGTGGTCCCTAAATGAGAGAGACAGAATGGATGAGAGAAAGAAAGGCAGACAGACAGTCCGAGGCAGACAGACAGCCGGCCAGTAATGACAGTGTACAGTGACAGGTAGGTCTGCTGTTTAGTGTGCATTAGTACGTTTGGAGTGAAAGGGTATAGTTAAATCTCCCTTAATCAACTCCTGACCCCTCGTTCTCTCAGAACCTGGAATGTCTTTCATCTGGTGTTCCAGCTCTGAGAATCGGCACAGGAAATCAAATGTGACTGAAGCAGAGAGAGAGAATTGTGAATAAAGAATCAAACCAGTGACACTCAGGAGAGCAGGAGTGCTAGCAAGACAGAGAAAGATGGAAAGAACAAAAAGGGGACATCTCTCCGGCAGTATTAATATTTTCATTTAGCTGACATGGGGAGTTCTGTCCTGAAATATTTATATTGTCACAACCTTCATGCAAAACATTTCATCCCTTTATATAAACAGAAAATAACCGGTATATATTGTTCAGCATTAATGGTTCCTTCACAGATGTGCACCGTTGCCATGTGCACTAATGCACCCCCATACCATCACAGATGTGCACCATTGCCATGTGCACTAATGCACCCCCATACCATCATGGCTTTTGATCGGTGCGCTGATAACTAGCCAGATGGTCCCTTTCCTTTTTAGCCCAAAGGATGTGATGTCCATGATCCCCCAAAACTATTTGTTTCTCAGACCACAGGACAGTTTCCCACTTCGCCTTAGTCCATGTTAAACGAGCTCTGGCCCAGAGAATGCGACAGCATTTCTGGATCATGGTTTCTTCTTTGCATGGTAGATTGTGTCTGTTTTTAATCCAGTGACGCCTGAAGGCCTGAAGATCACGGCCATCCAATATTAGTTCTCGGCTTTATCCCTTACAAACAGATTCCTCCAGATTCTTTTAATTATATAATGTTCTGTAGATTATAAAATCCCCAAACTCTGTGATGTTAATGCGTGACAAAAAGATAACATCGAGAGGCAATACAGACATGTAATAAGTGTTCAGCTCTGTGGTGTAGTGGTTAAAGACACAGCCTCTTCTTACATGGGAGATCCAGGTTCAAATTCAGGGAGGGCATGGATGAGGGCACAAGATTTGTATGAAAAAACTTTCAGTCTTGTTGCCACTCTCCCAGATGTTGCTGTTGCTGGTATTAAATAAAAAATGGGGCATATAATTTTCAAGGAACAATAACATTTTTCAATATTTGATATGTTGTGTTTGTAGTTTTGTCTACTGAATATAAGGTTTAAACAATTTGCACATCTTAGTTTTTATTCCCTTTTTAAATAGCGTCCCAACCTTTCTGGAAACCGGGTTGTCATATAGGTGACAGAGGGACATGGTGTTTAATATGGGATATAACTGAATGGGGAAATATGGGCAAAAATGTGTTAAACTGACCTTTAGAGTGCTGTGCATGTGTGTTGAAGGAGCTGTGAAAGCCATTAACAGGTCAGTGAGGATACAGGAAAGAGAGAGAGACTTGGTTACTCTCAGGGACGTCTGCTGTTGGTACAACACACAGCCAGAGAAATGTAGGAAATCTCTCTACGCAACACACACACTTTTCACACAATAGCGCTGGTTGGCTCACATGCAGACAAACGATCGTTGTCAGAGTATCCACACCTCTGACCAGACAGGGTTGACACCAGTCCAAAGGAGCCACTATGAAATCACCCAGGAGCCACACAGAGCCCCAGTTTCAGGGTGTGGGAGATGACTGTTGTGTGTACATATGCCAAAATCAAAGGATAAAATGGAGCTGTGACAGAGGGAAAAAACTAAAAATACTCTAAGTTATAAAACACATGATTAGGAGTGCTGTCCACCTAACCCACAAAACGGCAAAAACCATCCAGGAGAGAAGACTTGTAGAACTCTGCAAAAGTATCCTCAGAAGACAATGCACAACCACAGAAAATGCATGCAAATCACAATTACCATTAACAGTAACATAACAGAGTTAGACCCAAAAACTGAGTAAAACCCAACTATTGACATCAGAAATATTTCAAAAACTAAAAGCAGATTCCCAAGAATTGGCAATATACCAGAGAAAATGAGGTGGACACCCAGCTTCATTTCTTAATCATCCAAATGTGTGACCACATTAGAAGGACAGCAAGAGAGCGAGAAACTGAAACAGACAAAGCACAGAGAAGCAGAATGGATACACCCTGGCTGCTAGAGAAAGAATGTAGGCAGGTGTGTTCCTGAAGAGCTACTGTCCAGTAGCGTCACACCAAGGACACGTGATTCAAATGAGCCTAAAACAGGTTAGTCCAAACTGGGGTCAAATAGAAAACCTACATAAGGGTAGCTCTCCAGGAAAAGTTCATAAAGCAGGTATACAATGCAGTTTAATTCTCCCACAACACGGCAGCACAAATACCAAAGAGTGCTTACAAACTTGTCTGGTTAAACATTTTGGGTTTAAACCCTGGGAGGTGAGCAACCAAGCAGATGGAATTGTTCACTCCCAACTCCCATGTTATCGGTCTCTGTAGGAGGAATGGACCAGACCCACATAAGCCCACATAATCCCCATGCACCAGTGGAGATGTGAGAGGTTTTCTTTCCTAAGTAACAGGAATAGTACAAATATGTCAAATGCACTCGCTGCAACTGGCTAGGTTGTAGGTGTCCGTTTGGAATCGGGCCATGATTTGGGGGCGTTGTAGCACCAGGGAAGCCCATGGGGCCCAGTCTCTGTGTAAGATCCAGCTAACAGAGATCCGACCTCCTTCGGCAGCAATGGACTGGACAGCAATGTGTTTCCCAACTTTCTGGGAGACCTTGCCTGATGATTCAAACCAAATTCTTCCTCTGCTTTGTCATTATTGTGCTCATCTGCTGCTTGGTTGCAAACATCTGGTGTGATTAAACCAATCCTGTTCTGGACAATAGTAGCATCAGAACGGTTGTGTTCACTAAGTACATTTACAATAGGTCTGCATGATTTGGATGAACTACTGAATCTATGCAATTTATTTGCGAACTGCTACAATTACGGTAATGATTTGCAATTTTAAACACTTGGGTGTAAATTGCATAGATAGCTCACTACAAAACAGATCATAGAAATCATAGAGTACATAATGTGCTATAAAAATGAATAAAAGAAAAGTTAAGTGCTTTTGAAACATTTAACTATTACCGGTTTGAAGGTACAGCCTGTGTCAAAACAATGAGGCATATACTCATTGAGCACAACTGCATTTGCTATACCCTCTCAACCCTTTAGTGATATGATATATGTATTGGTTCTGCTATGAAGCTGGTGATTAAGCAAAGTCAGGGTGGTAAAATGGATGAATACAGAACATCCAAGTGTTTACCGTCAGAAAAAGTTACCAATCGCTACAAATAAACTCATGTTCCTTCATCCATTCCAGGGAAACCCAGAGGACGTCCAGAAGGCATCCAGCCAGGCAGTACACCATGCAGGCTGTGGCGGGGGTGAGACATGGGGTTTCGTGGAGCCTGTGTGCCATGCTCTGCCTCTCTCTCTGGGGCTTGAGCCAGTGTCGAGGCTCCAGACAGGCCAGAGAGAAGCGGGATCACCCCAAGGACCCAATCTTTTTCAGGGCAAAACGGTCACCCGCTGAGGATACAAAGAAGTGCTCCTACACTTTCCTGATACCAGAGCAGAAGATCACAGGTCAGTGTTTTTATTTCTGGGAGCATTTATTTTTTGTCACGCCATGACTTAGCCACCCTATGTTCTGTCCACAGGCCCCATCTGTGCAAGTTCCACTGGTCCTGAGCTGGACAAGGAGCGTGTTACACGCGTGGACATAGCGGACGTTAGGGACGTTCTGTCAAAGCAAAGACGGGAGATCGAGACCCTGCAACTGGTGGTTGACGTGGACGGTAATCTGGTGAACGAGATGAAGCTGCTGAGGAAGGAGAGCAGGAACATGAACTCCAGAGTCACCCAGCTCTACATGCAGCTTCTTCACGAGATCATCAGGAAGAGGGACAACTCCCTGGAGCTGGTCCAGCTTGAGAACCGGGTCCTGAACGTAACATCGGAGATGCTGAGGCTGGCGTCCCGTTACAAGGTTAGTTGGTCAAGACGGAACACAATGTTCTCTTAACATGTAGATCGATCAAGTGTGTTGAAACAAATGTACAGTGCTTTATCACAGAAGCTTCAAAAAGCAGTTCCGGGATTTGCTTTCAAGGAAATATTTACCAAAATAATTGACATTATAAGTAAAGGATGTGACAAATCTCCAATCATTAACATCTTTGTCCTGCTCCTAGGAGCTGGAGGGCCGTTTTGCAATGATGGCGGGTCTGGTTAACAATCAGTCGGTGCTGATCGCGGCGCTGGAGGAGCAGTGTCTTCGGACACTGGGGCGTAACAGTGAGCTCCCTGTGGTTCCCCCGCTGGTACAGGTGGTGCCAGAGAATATCCCAGTCAACAGCCGATTCACCAATGAGATACAGCGGGACAACAACAGAGCTTTTCCTCGTGGGTCACGCATGGACTCCCCCACGGTGTCCCCTTTTGGAATGAACCCACCACCGCAGGGCACGCTCACCTCAGACGGTACGTACCAAGCAGCGCCGAGTGACGGGAAACGCTAGAGAGCAAAATACAGTAACTCTGTCCAATATCAGAGCGTGTGGGGATGGTTGGATGTACTGCTGGTACTATTGTTTCTGTATTAGGCAGAAGCTGAACTCACGGTAGGCCGGGCAGACATTTCACATGTCTAATTGTCAGAGACGCTAAATTAGCAATGAGGCGGCCAATGGTGCGTGTAATTCCCTGAATGCCTGGCGAATGGGGAAACGGTCTGGCCAGTTGTGGTCCAGTGGGTTCATCTCTGGCAGTACAGACCGACAAAGTGAGATCACACATTCTTCTGCGTGCCTCTGGGGCTATACAATCTGCTGTGTGAGTTTCTGTGAGTGTGTGTCTGTTTCGAGCATATGGAGTGGGTTCTGGAGATCTGGACTCAAACCAATGGGCTGAACTCTGGCCGTTAACGTGGCTTTCTGGGCGTACGTCCGGGCTAAACTAGCGCTGGCTTAAATGCCGGTGGGATAGACAAACCCGAGAAGAACACAGCCCTACCTGCAATCCATCACTGATCAGGCACACAGTCACAAACAAAAAAACACATCCATGTGTCTAAAAAAAGACAGCATATGATCCAAGTTCTGGGTGAAAGATATCAGCAATTTGGGAAGAAACGGTCAGCTACGAAAAATAACTGAGAACACTAAGAATAAACATGGCTTCGCCTACTCTTTTCACTGACCCCTAGAAAGTGACGATCAACATAAAAAGAATCAAGTATCTGAACAAAAACTATAAAATAGCCAAGAAAGACCAAGTCAAACAAAGGAGAGACAAATTATCATCTTGCGCAAAATAAATGTTACATCTGTCCACTATCTGCGGCTGCCACTCCTACAAATGTCCTGGAAGGAGTCAAATTCAGAATCACTTTGGAGAAGAGCAAGTGTTGCCAAGCGTTACATCTGGCCAGTGGTTAAAATCTGGGTAGCAAGGCAACAAAAACACAATCTGCCACAAAAGCAAGACCATTTTAAGCATGAAACAAATTTGCTGTTTATATTGCTTCTCGTAAACGCATCTTTAAACGATTGGGAAAGAAGCATGACTACAGATTTGACCATAGGGGTTTGAAGACTGCAGATACAGCTGAAACAAAAAGCTGTCTAATAACATCCTATAGCAGTCACACACTAGAACAGTGGTTCTTGAAAGTTTTTTGTCCAGGGAACTCATTTGCGATGGCAAATGAACTGCCAAGTTCGGTAAAACAAAAGACACTTCGCCTAGGACCAAGTCTTAGAAATTGGGAAGAAACATTGCAAATGCCCACCTCCAAGCAACAGGTCTTTTTCAAACAAATGTTTTTGCAATACTGCACATTTTGCCATGATATGAAAAAAACACATTTTAAAAGCTGAAAAACAATGTATAAGTATTACAGTGAAATCACAATGAGGAATGCATAGTAATATTATTAGTGTAATAACAGCATTTCATTGATTATTTTAAGTGGCAGTATAACTTGTTTGCCAGTAGAACCTTGGAGTAGCTTGGGCTCTGTGGATCCAAGGTTGAAAATCACTGCAGTATAAGATTGGGCAAAGGCTTTCCAATTGGTCAAAATAAGGTGATAGACCGAGCATTTGATTTGAACGGACAAAAAGTGGATTGGAGCGGAAATCATCAGAGATAATCTCAGGATCAAAGGGCCATTCTGCCCTGTATTGGTCAGCCCCAGTCGGGCCAGCTGGTGTCTGCTTCATATAAACCCTTTCAGCTGGCTGTAATGTAACTACTGTACCAGGTCAGCATGTGAGGGAGACACAGGGGAAAACGTCTTAACATTGAACCGAGTGGGGAAAAGAAAAGATTGACTGTGTAAACTAAGAATAATACACTAATCCCAGCCCAACCACTCTGCCTTCGTACCATCAGCCTTTAAAAGATAACAGCTTCCATGGAACATTGGCCAACATCCACAATCTAGAACCTTTAAGTAGTTGGATGACGTAAAGAAAACTTAAAGAAAATGTAAAAAAATAAATAAAACAAAAACAATGGTGATGGCTAGCAAGCAATTAAATGGTGAACGTGGTAACTGTTTACGGCAAGAATTTCTCTGACTCCAAGTCAGGCATCTACACCCGACATCTGTCCAACGGTGCTGCGCTAGTCAGTCAGTCAGTCAGTCAGTCAGTCAGTCAGTCAGTCAGTCAGTCAGTCAGTCAGTCAGTCAGTCAGTCAGTCAGCCAGTCAGCCAGTCAGCCAGCCAGCCAGCCTGCCAGCCTGCCAGCCTGCCAGCCTGCCAGCCTGCCAGCCTGCCAGCCTGCCAGCCTGCCTGCCTGCCTGCCTGCCTGCCTGCCTGCCTGCCTAATAATTAGGCTATTTGGAGTTGGAGGCTGAGGGGGAAATAGTGAAGGGTCATGTTGAAAAGACAGCAGAAAGACAGTTCTAAAGCTATGGAAATAGGCTGGATGAGGCAGAAGGGGAAGAGAGCTTGTGATGACTAGGGGCCCCACCTTTCAGGGGAATAGAGGGACTGATTGTTGACGGAGATATATGGTAATGCAGCTAAAGAAGCTGGAACACACAGACGGGTTGGCAGGCTCCTGTTCAAACTTCTCAAGAAGAATCAGAGATGACCATGTTTAAAGTGGAAAGAATAAACAAGTCTGAGTGGTAGACAAAAAATAAACTGTCTTTACATGACTAACATACACTTGTAATGGTTTTTGGCCTATCCATGGATCACTACATATAATCAGGACTGATGTTGATGAACTCTTGAGGAAAGGATCAGCTTTAGTTAGTTATTTTCCATATCAGAGAAAAACATTTAAAAATGACAGCACATTTTGTACACATTCCCCCACCTTAGAAACATATGGTTTGTCAGGTTCTGACACATTTTTCTAAACTCATTGGATAGCACTTCACCTTGCAGCAGGGCAAAGACAAACTTTCCGCTGAAGCAAGGAGTTTTTAGGGACAAAACGTGTTGTTTCCCAAGCACGAAACCCAGCGTCTGGTAATGTCTGTGGACCACAGAGACACTAGGCAGTCAATGAACACAAAGGATTTGCTACCAGGTACTGACAACTTTAAGATTGTGTTCAATTACTTTTGGCCTGCAAATATGTGGAGGACACCGAATGTAAAAACAGTCTGCTATTTAAAATCTTAGTAATTTGAAATCTACTGTGCTGAAGTAGAGCCAAAAATTAAACTGGTGCCAATGTCCAAATACTTAGACTGCACTGTAAATGCATGCACTCATCTCCTTTTGTTTGGGATTGACAGACTGAATATCAAGTGAAAGTTGTTTTAATTTGTCAGTTCATGTGAGAGAAAGCATTCAGGATCGCAGGCCGGAGAAAAAGGGAGAAAGGGCTGGCTGAAACCTGTTCTGTTCAAGGGTTAGCGGCTCAATATACAGTCCTGGCAGCCAGCCCCAACTAAATCCACTAGGGTCATATCAGATATTCCCCCGGTTTTAAACTTGGCTGAAATGGAAGGTTAAAAAGAGTCCAATGAGAGATGCAGAGAGAATGAAAAAGACTCCAGAGAGAGGTGTTCGGGATGAAGATGTATAGTTACTGGTATTATAAGTCTCTGGGCTGTAGGGTTTCAGGTGGGTGTATGAGGCACTTCAGAGGCCATGTCCTTTAACACACAAACACACAGCTGAGGAAAAAAGCGCATCTCTGTGCCCTGGGTCTCAGAGGCCCATCACAAAGCCAGGCTTCATGGCTGCTCAGTACACTGCATTCACACAAGGGAGAGGAGGGGAAATAAGCAGGATTGAGAGACAGCTGGGGCTTCAGATCAGGAACTTTCACTAGAGACACAGAGAGAGGTTGTGTGTATGTGGTAGTAATGTAAAGCCGGCTAAATGGGATCATGGGCAGGGGCTCACAGGCTGCTAAATTATCCAGGCTACTTAAACCCATCTCCCAACTGACCGCTTGCATTCACACTTAAGACTTTTACTGGACCTTTTCACACAAAGTGACTAAGGGCTTGTTTACATTACGAGAGGATTAAACGCTAGGTTGACTTCATCATTTCCATGGCGTTTCAATTTACATCTGCATGTTGGAGAAGTAACGTGCAGAATTGCGGCTGGGAAATACCGGTGAAATGCCTGCGCACTGCACAGGCACATGATACACATTCCAACAATTTTCTTAATACTTGCAAAACTCTCAGAGGACTCAATCAAAAATGTAGTGCACGCGATCTCGGATGGTAGCGTCCCGAGTGTATAGCATCTTCATCGATACCTCTTAGGTAACATATTTTAATATAAACAAGCCATTAGAACAGTAATGGGGGTTAAGTGCACTGCTCAAGGGCACAACAACAGAACTACCACCTTGTCGGCTAAGGAATTCAAACCAGCAACTTTTCAATCGCTGCCCAATGCTTAAACTACTTGGCAATCTGCCTCCCTTGTTGGCAAGCAACTTTCTCCTTACTCAGCGTTCTTCTGTCAGGCAGACAGGGGATGGATAATGTCTTTAGCGTGTGTGATGAAAGAGGATATATCTTGTTCACTTAAGGCAGGATATGGTATGCTAAGAAGGATTAGTGAAGAGGATATTACCACAAAGGCAGAGCAAAAGGCCCAACACTGGAGTTCATAACATAGCAACCTTAAGTTCTTCTCCGGATCTCCCACCCTCCCCCACAAATTGTGACTCCAACCTACCTGGGACACCAATTCATCTTGGGGTAGAAAAATGGATGCGAAAATAAACTCTTTCCAGGGATGTTCCATACTGGACAAAGGCAGGCATTAACCCATTCCCCACCGTTCTCCCAGGGCCTTTCAAGGACTGCTACCAGGTGCGCCTCGCGGGCCACAGCATCAGCGGGATGTACCTGCTCCAGTCTGAGGGCAGCGACCGACTGATCCAAGCCTGGTGTGAACATGGCCTGGACAATGGAGGCTGGACAGTGCTGCAGCGGAGGAAGGACGGCTCTGTCAACTTCTTCAGGAACTGGGACAACTACAAGGTAATCTGCAGACACTCATCGTCTATAGCGGTATCTCTTTGCCAGTCATATCCTGCGCTCTCCGCCCTCCAAACAGAAACCAAATAGCAGCTCTACTTTGTTTAAAAGTGCTAGGCCTTCTCTGTTTGATGAGCACCTTAAAATGTGCGCCACTATTGGTAAACTCACTTTTAACAGAGTCCTTCAGGGACGTGTAGGAGGAGCTAAAAACTGAAACCTCTTTGGTGGACTAGCAGGATGGCCTCGAACGCATTTCTACCTGTTCAATCAACTCTAGACATTACACAATTTGATGGAGATTGCGCAATTCCTAAACTAACCTGCATTAGATCTTCTCTGAGATTTCTACCTTAGGTGAAAAAATACAGAGGACACACAGCTCCATAGCGGTCCTGTGCCCTAGGTACCGGTCTAGAATCAGAATCTCTCAAATCAGTTAATTTTAGACCAGATTTACATTTATAAATAATTTGTCCTTGCAAACTGTCCTCATAATTACAATGCTTAACTACAATACATCCCATGTACACACCAAGAGTGTGCCTTTGGCACGCATATTAACTAATGTTTGTGTGTCTATGTAGTCTGGACTGTGACCGGGTTAAAGAAAGAAATGCAAACTTCTGTTTTGTGTAGAAGACTATACTGTCCTTTTGTGTTTCTTTGCTTAATAACAAAAAAGTAAAACAAGCAGCCAATCAGCTGTGACCCCAGCAGGAACAGGGAGAGTGGCTGATTAAGATGGACCTAATTTCCACCTAAATCCCTGTTAAGTTACGTAACCAAAACCACTCGGCCAGCACATTCTGGGGCTGCTAGCACATGCTCCATCATTGCAGCTAAAGAACTGGTCGTGTCATGGAGCCACACACAATCAGACAGACCCTAAGGCCTGATGAGGAAATAGCACCATTTTCCTCCTCTCTGATTCACTCCTTCCATCCCTCCCACCTTTATCATCACAAAGATCAGGTCTAGGTCTGTAACACACTGTGGGTGGGTGGCATGCACGACATTCAGCAGCTGGTCACTGTGAGAAATGAATGGTCAACATAGAATCAGGCAAAATAAAACTTTGGGAATACTTTCGAGTCCCCACAAGCATAGCAAAACCCCAAGTATCCCCCCCATCTCTTTTCCCTTCTACAGCCAGTTAATTCACCTCCAGTGGGAAAGCGAGGCAGAACTGACACATTGTCTCCAACAGGGAAATGATTCAATTACGTTCCCTTGAATCTAAAAGGTCGGGTTTCCTTAAACACAGCAATGCGGTGAGAAATCCAATTACTGGAGTCTCCCCCTCTGTGACTTTGTCTCTCTCCATCCTCTGAGCGTGACTTCGGGGGGCTGTGGCTCTACCACAGCTGTTGTTCAAACTAGCTGGTGGTTGACATCAATGTTCCAAAAGCTTTTGGATAGAAACCACATCACCCCCAAATCACTGGAACCTTGGAATTATCTATACTAGGCAGTCAGCTTTCATGGCTCACAGTTGTTCGTACCCAGCTGTTAAGGTCGACCCGCCAAGCCTTCGGGGGGCCTTAGGCGAAATAAATCTGCAGGCTTACAGAGGGGAGAGCGGCCGATCCTCAATTCCCTGAGCTATGCATTAACCTTCTCTGTGCATGTCTCCCCCCACACAGAAAGGCTTTGGGAACATTGACGGTGAGTACTGGCTGGGTCTGGAGAACATCTATAACCTGGGGAAACAGAGGGACTACAGGCTGTTGGTGGAGTTGGAGGACTGGATGGGAAAGAAGGTCTACGCTGAGTACAGCAGCTTCCACCTGGAGCCGGAGAACGAGGGCTACCGCCTGAGGCTGGGTACTTACCAGGGAAACGCCGGAGACTCCCTCAGCAGCCACAACGGCAAAATGTTCACCACTCTGGACAGAGACAAGGACGCGTTCTCAGGTAAAACACTAAATAAACAGCGTGATTGTGTCTTCAGTAACCACAACAGCACACAGTTTTATCATAGTCCTGGCCATCAGTTTGTCAGCTAATCAACAATCATTCCAAGAGCAGAATTGTTGAAAAAAATTGCCCCGCCACAGCAGAGAAAGGACCAGAGGCACAAACCTTTGTGTTAGAACGTACGAATGAGCGGGAATCAGCATGTTGGGGTGATGTTGAGCACGTTCCATTTCCAGTCAAGCTTGCAAATCAATGAATGTGTTGACGTAGCGCCAATCAGTAGTTCTGCCTCCGTGTTCACAAGGCCCTGATTTCAAAGCTCACCAACAATACAGTGACCGTGAGCCATGCAGCCTTGTCTGCACTGTCACATGATAAATCACGATAACAGATCCCCTGACTTACATCTGCTCAGCAATAGGAAAACAGACCGCAGTGCTGTATGGAATGTGTCATCAATTTTCCCGAAACTTTGAAATGGAAGCATCTTCTAACTAATAGTTCAACATATGTTTAACTTTATTTTTAAATTATGATCACCGTCATGATGTAGAAATGTCTACATTAAGACATAAAAACTGTTGCTGTGTTAAAAGCATCCACACGTAGCAGTGGAAAGAGTCAAGCCGGTTGATCCTCCAACCACACAATAACAGTTTCTGAAGACCCTGAGTACTTGGGTCCAACTAACATCTCTGCAGATGGGACATGCTAACACGCTAACGACCCTGTTCTCTGTCTGTGTCCAGGTAACTGTGCCCACTTCCACAAAGGGGGCTGGTGGTACAACGCCTGCGGCCAGACCAACCTGAACGGAGTGTGGTACAGTGGAGGGGTTTACCGCAGTAAGTTCCAGGATGGAATATTCTGGGCCGAGTACGGAGGAGGGTTCTACTCCCTCAAGTCGGTCCGAATGATGATCCGACCTATCGACTGAGGCCGGAGTGGGCTACCCACTGTATGCTGTGTTTTGACCCATCGTGACCCACTCACCCTCAACCCCAGTCAGCTTTCTCCACCAAGCTGCCAGTCCTTACCAAGATTCCTTCCGTAACCCCGTTTCTCAAGCGGCGCAAAGGAGTTGATTTCAACTGTCCAAAATTTTCCACCGTAGGTAACGCGCCGTTGTCCCAGCGGTGCTTCACCGTGTCCTCTCAACAAGGGCCAGGCAGCCACATGGGAGCGCCGCGACAACAGTGGGCATCATGGACTAAAACGGAGAGCAAATCTACAGTCTACCTGTTTACTATGCTCTGCCGCCACCTCACACTTCAATACCCCATAGGTGACTTTATTTTGCCCTTTAGTTTGTCTGCAGCCGGGTTTGTTGCTAAGCACGTTACTAGCAAATCACTTTCCCGGTGAAGTAAGGATTTAATACCAAGTTTCTTATGACGTTATCAGTTTAAAACAGGTTGAGAGGCAGGTGCCGTCCAGCAGGCACAGGTCAGGACTTGGTAGGTCTTTATGTACAGACTGCTCCAACCCCATTGCTTTGTTTGGGTTTGTTGTTTCAGGGTTCCCACGAGCACCCAGAGGAAACGGACACTAATTAACAATGTGCTTTGTGATTGTGGGAACCCCCCCAGCGCGCATTGGGTTGGAAATATATTTGGCAATATTTGTGAAAGTTAATTTAAGAGGTATGATTATGCTCAGGCCAAACATTCCCTCGCAGCCATCTGTATGTTCTGTTATTTATCAACGTATTTATAAAATGAACAGTCATAGTCCCGCCCTGCTCCACGTAGCCCTGATACAACCAGCCTGTTTATTCCAGTTAGGAGTCTGGCATACACACAGACGAACGTCAGTTTGACGGAGGTGAATCCCTGCAACGCTCTGCCATCCGTTTCCATGGAGCTCCATACCAAATAAAAAAGTATTTTCTAAATACATTCTTTTCTTTAGACTTCTCATTCACACTAGGTCTCATTCACTCTATGGCCAGACAGACAAAATAAGATTTTCCAGGACGGTTAGTCAAACTAAGTCTGTCCTGCCACAGCCGGCTTCTAAGTTACATGTCTGATTAAAACACTGTATGAATGAGCTGTCGGGAAGCGATAAAATATAAAATGTCTGATGATTTAAGTTTTTGAGAGAAGTATCATAATGAAAGAATGCAGCCTTGAAGAGTAGAATAGAGGGAACAATGAAAACCACATTTAGAGGGAGATGGAGAGAGAGAGAAAAGCGTGAGAGAAGAGAGACAGGATTTCGGGCAACTAAGAGGTAAAAGCAAGAAAAGAAAGACGATACTGAGGAGGGAGCCAAGCGAGATAAAAGAGGATCAAGGAGAGGGACTGAACATTGTAGTTGGTTAGAAAACTGAAGAGTGAAAGGTTAAAGGGGAGGGAAAACAAGGCAGGGGCAGGGAGACACATTCTTTCCGTATTAAATGCGGTTCTCAGGCTTGACTAAGACATACATCCTGAAGTTATGGTTCCCCTCTGACCAAGGGCTCGAAAGAGCTGTGCATCTTTCCGCACGGCACACAGCGGCTAGCACCTCAGGGACCGGTGAGCTAATGCCCAGGCACTGTGGCTGTGGAGTGCTGGCAGCGGGACACACTGGCACATGCTAACACACAGTGGCTGTAAGTCATGGAAACAAAGTGGAGGGATGAAAGAAAACCGGTTTGCTTTGGAGAGTTGGCTAGCCCCTTGGCGCAGGTCGCTCAGCTGACACTTGACACTCTTGTTTCCATTACATCGGTTCCTCCACAGCCCGGCTCTAAACCCAAGGCACAACGACGTGCCAGGCACACCCCCCTCGCCATCTGGGCACAGCGGAGGTCAGCCTCAAAAACATGGCCACTCCCATCGACGAAAGCCAATTCTAGAACAGCAGCCTGCCATGTGAAAGGGACATGGCAGACCTGACCGGTTTCCACCACCCCGGTTAGGAGAAACCCGGCAGATGACACCAGTCTTGCCCACATGTCGGTGGGCGTGAGCGTCCAGCTACGCGGGGTTGTGTTCAGATTCGCGGTCACTACGTGAATGCATTCATTCCAATTATTCGGTCCCACAACGTTTTGCCCGCTGCAAAAGCTAATATGCTTTGAAGCCGAAATGGTTTACCCAGAACGCTGTTGAGTTTCGTTTGGCTCCCAAACGGATGTTGTGGTTCAGTCGTGCATCTCTTTAAAATGTAAATGACTGGGATAAGTGGGGGGAAATTCCACTGAACTTCACTCGCAATGCTTGGGCCACATACTTCCGATTGGAATGGCAAAACATGGAAGCAATTATCAAAATAAACAACATCAGCTAAGAAACCTAACAACTTTTGTCACATTGAAGAGAGTTGGAGTAAACGGGGAAAGAAATAGAAATGCTTTGAAACTGAATTGGCAAATCTAATGGTCTAACCCATTGTTATATCCAGTTCATCAGATACAGCAACAATCATATACAGATGAATCTTCCAATGTCCCAGACTGTCATCTCAGACCTTATTCTTAAACTTCTATTCGGGTACTAGTACAGACCTGGAAACATGGTCCTCGATGATTACTGATGAGGTTCTCTATGTCATTTGCAGTTGCTACCTTACAACAAGGCAACTCTCGACTTTTCCACATCCCTTGGTAACACCCTATCAAATGAAAAAACCCTGTCACTGACTTCCTGTTCAGAAGCCAATAACAGAACAACTAGGAGCTCTCAGTCACAGGGATCCGCTGATAAAGACACACACAGACATGTGCACACCACAGCATAACAACCACCGTATGGAAACAAACTGAGTCCCGTCTTCACTAACACAAGATAGCAGTCAGAGGAAAGTCCATCAATCACTCTCTCCCACACTCACACGCACAGCAGGCAATAGCGGCTTCTTTGCCAGCGCGGATTTTGGCTCCCTCCCTGTGGTGGAATTATGTGAGACAGATATTGAAAATGTTTTAGATTTGCAGAACAAAAAACGGCAGCCATCACCCGTCTGCCAGCCCAGCACCTGTAAGACACAGGCGCGCATGTTGAGAACGCCACAGGGCTGCACACACACCACGTCAGATGGGACCGTGTCATTTCAGAGCCTCTGCCTTTCATGTCCATATTTACGGCGTGTGTTGTATGTATGCGCGAATGGAGTTAGGCACAAGCCAGTTCAGAGGACAAAGCTTTGTGGTTTTGTTAATAGACTTGTCAGCGTGCCTGTCAGAGGCTTTGTGGAGGAGAAGAGGGATAAAAGAATTACAAGAGCATTGCTACAGCTCTGCTTTGTGGGTGTATATATATTTTTTCCAGTCTAGTAAAGTCGTACGATGTGAGGGCATACAGCCGTTCCTCACTTTGAAAACAAGCTATATAGTTTTTAGGATTGGTCAGATAAGAGAAGTTTAATTTATTTTTATTTTTTTATTGCACTAAATTCATTGTGCTCACTTTGATAGTAAAACCTACGTGTGTGTGTGTGTGTGTATGTGTGTGTGTGTGTGTGTGTGTGTGTGTGTGTGTTTTGGCAGGCAGGCTTGGATGTGTTTGTTATGATGTGTTTGGGAAATGCCTTTCTGAGGAATACAAGCAGGGGCTGTGCTCTGAAGTGTGTGTGGGCAGAGTGTGTGGTTTTCCCATTAATATCAACAACCAGAGGATGTAGCAAGAAAATCATATAAGCTATGGTAACTAGCCAACTAGCTCTAATAAGAGGAAACCTAAAGTCCTTTGAAAAGAACCAACAGTTCTGCAATAAAAACCACTACAGAACGGAGTGTTATAGAGGAGAAAATGGGATGGAGCGCTCTCCATGTAGACCTTAAGGATTCCTGCTCAGCCAGCTCCCAGAGAGCAAAAGGAATAAACAGAAAAAGGAAATGGGACTCATTTCTGTGTCCTAATGTTTCCACATTTCGGCAGTAGGTCCGACCCGGGCTTCTTCCATTCTCTCACCATCATCCTTCCCTGCGTTCTCTCACTCGGCAAGGCCAAAGGACATTGAACTCGAAGTTGTGGCGACTTTCTCCAGAAGAGGATGATTATGGGTGAGTGATGGTCACATGGGAGACACAAAAAGCGGCAAAGTGGAATTCAAAAGTGGGAATGCAAAGAATATCCCAGCACATCTTACTACTCCAGAGGCAAGGCATATCATTTTCCATTCAAACCTTTGATACAGCGCCCAACCAAACAAGTGAGTGGGTGTGTTCGCGTGGAACAGCAGCGGGACAAAAATAAGTCTCTTTAGATGAGTAGTCACCAAACATCCCTGAGCCCAGATGAGAGTCAGACACAGGCGGAGACCTACAGCTCAGTCGTAGTTTTTTCCAATCCCGACTAAAAACACAAAACGTAAACCATTTGAGATTGTAACCCATTCTAAAATAGTCCAGGGGCAATGAGGTTTGAGTAGTAAGCTTCAGGCCAATCCATTATCCTGGCTTATTGCCAATGCTTGAATGGCTCTGCCAGGGGAAATTTAGACCAATTACATTAACATATACCCAACATTAAACTCAAGGCACATGATTGCACAGCTAATAGCTCATTTGTTTTTGTACTTGAGACAGCTGAGTGAACGTACATTTCATGGCAAGCAAAATCATTTATATAAGTGTTGACAGTACTGAATAAACAACTTCCTGATGTGACAGAGAAAGCAGCAGACAGTGATCAGAGCTAAAACCCATTGGCCTGCAGTACAGAGATTCACACTTCGCTCTGCTCTCCGAGGGCTCGTCAGAGAAGCCAAGTGTGTTCTTCGCCGATCAACTTGGATAGCTAATAGGGATTTGTTGGGTCACCACCGCTTCATGGAAATACTGGCTGATACTTCAGCTGGGTCTTACCTAGGTATGGTATGCAGGAGTTCATGCTCTGGCTGCTGATGTAGTCTCGGAGACGCTTGTAGTTGTCTTCTTTGGCCATGAGATACTCCAGGCGCTCAAATGCTGCTTTGTCCTTCCGACTCAACAACTAGAGAGAGGTGTTTGAATTAAGCTCCTGGAATTCAGCACTCAAAGAAAACATGCACCTAAAAAAAAGTTAGCGCCAGAGAGTTAAGGAAAAGGGGTCGAGATTCTTTCAACGCATCCAGGGATAAGACTGGTGCAACTCATAACATTATAGGAGTCCCCTTTACGCAACAGCTAGTGAACAACTAACATTTGTCTTTCATATTTAGAAGAGAAAATTCTGGTCCTCACAAATATGCAGATGTGCACACACAGACACACAGACAGAGACAGGACACACAGACAGAGACAGGACACACAGACAGAGACAGGACACACAGACAGAGACAGGACACACAGACAGAGACAGGACACACAGACAGACTCAGGACACACAGACAGACTCACCGCCCATGTTTTGGTGAGTCGGAAGATGGGAGCGCTTTGTAGACCTGACACCACAGCCATCACCGAGTGCAGGTTGTTTATGTCACACAGTTTCTGATGTGAACAGAGAACAATTACATCAACAAAAATGAACCACTAAAGGGCTGGTAATAAACAGTGAATTAGCATTGCAGGGAGGTCCCTACCTTGGCAGTTCTGATGTACAGGCTGAGTACCTCAGCTCTGATCTTCAAAGTCTGAGCGTGGAGGATCTCCCTCACCACCCAAAAGGTCGTCTGGAGACACAAAATTAATAAATGCCTTTAAAACAAGTAGAAGAAAAAATATATTACATGGTAATTAATACACAATTTCACAGAGCAAAGTTATGTAAACATCAACCTGATAAGAATGATTAATAGGACTTGAACGAACCAGGCAGGCAGACAGACAGAAACCTAACCATCATCACTATTTAACACCAGGTACAGCGCTCCAACATACAGTGCAGTCTGACCGGCCACGGCCACCCCAACGTCTGCCAAAACCCACATCTTCACACAATCCTCACACCACATCCAAAGGCTGAACTAATGGGAACGTTCCATCAGATTAACTTTTCCGTTCGCCTTGACTTCTTCGGGGAGAACAGGAGGGCTCGAGAGCGGTGAGAACAGAGGAACGTTAACTAGACTCCAGCTGACTCATTGACAGATGCCAATAAGTCATGCGAGAGAATGACACGTGTGTGTTTGTATGTGAACCCCGAGACAAAATGAATTGATGGAACCGAGATTGGCCGGCATGCACGTACATACTTGAAGAGAGCTGTGCTTAACGTGTGAGTTTAAGGTAAGGTTCAGTCTGGTTAAGGACCCTCAAGAGAGGGGTAGAGTGAGAGGAGGAAGAGCGAGATGGAGTAGGAGGAAAACAGAGTGGAGGGGTGAATAAGCTGATCCAGTATTAGCCGTCTGTACATTGTGTTCCAGAGGGAGACACACACAAGGGGGAGACAGGGGGAGAGCAAAGAGGGAGAGTGCAGCTCAGAGTGATGAGAGAAAGATGTAGAGCACTGATGTCACCTAACCACAAGAAAAACAAGAGTACGTGCTCTTCACCAGAACTGGCCTGTCAGTGGAACGGGCTGAGCCATCAATGTGTTGTCGGCTGTGGGGAATAAACACAGAGCTGTGGCTCCCTGTAGTCAGCTCGGTCTCCGTATTGCCTCTGCAGACATCTCCTATCCAACTCTCCCACCCAGCTCACTCTGTCACTGTCTCTCCATCTAACCCCCGGGGAGTGCACCAGGTCTTTCCAAGCACTCCCCTTGTCCGAGCGTGTGCCAGTGTGCGGTTCTATTGTGCAAGGTTGTGCTGATGAGCATCCCAGACAGACGGGCCCCCCCGGGGAGGGGGGGGGGGCAGGGTTTCTCTGGGTGAGGGGCCAGCCAAACTCGGCAGAGGGTCAGCGGGGGGGTCCGGTAAGATCTCAGCTTACAGCAGGTGGCTTGTACAGTGGAAAACATACAATACACGTACAATTTCTTTCTCAACTATACCGGGGGCACGGTGTTGCAACAGATTGAGCGACAGGAGAGCCACCCGGTAGCAAAAGGCCATCTTTCTACTCACACACACCAGATCCTGAAGCAGAGCTACCAAGTATCTCAGAGTGTTGTTAATGGGCCAAAGGCCAACGGTACCGTCTAACAGGGCCCAGGAGCAGTGGACTGCACTCAGGGGTTGTCTGGGGATGTTGGGGAAAACCTACAGCAGGTTAGCTATGCTACAGAAGCGACATGACTACTACATGACTAACAGACATATGGCCCCCCGCTAAGCTTGGGAGATCAAGAGGTGAACTAAGTAATGGCCTCCCGGGCCGTGCTATTCCCCTGCCAAACACACACTCTCAACGGAGCGCAGGACACTGTTGCACCCCTAGGGGATGGAGTGGGCACCCTTCAAGGCAACGCCCAAGGCCGACATACACCATGGAAAAAGTCTCTGTAACCCTCTGAGACAGACGCTGCTGGTTGCTTAACCACTCTTGGGATTGGTCCATTTGCATGAAGAATGCACGTCACAGGGTAAGTTTCGCTGTTCAGAACACACACACACACACACACACACACACACACACACACACACACACGGGGACCAGAAAATAGAAATTGCATGCTCCCTTGCTCTAATCTTAGCCCTAAACCTAACCGTAACCATTACCCTAATCCTAACCTTAACCTCAGTAACATTTATGCCTAAACTTTACCTAGGTGTTATGCCTAACCTTAACACTAAACTTAACCAACAATGCCGGGACCTTAAAGAAACCCCAATTCAAACTCTAAAATGTATTGTAAGTTTGACCCTAAACCATATGCACACGCAAACACCTCTCCGTGGCCCAGTCACTACGAAGCTCAAAATTAATTGAGACAGATACATGCGAAAAGAGTAAAGGAGGTGGTGGAGGTTGTAAATGACACTTCACTATAGAAGCAGAGGGCAAGAGAATTGAGAGCCCCCCCCCCCCCCCCCCCCA
>JACXGJ010008729.1:0-26280 GCA_016801105.1 Esox niger
CGTGCATGTGTGTGTTTGTGTGTGTGTGTGTGTGTGTGTCTGAGGGGGAGAAAGCGGGAGAGCAGGGGGAGTGGTAGCCCATGGAGGTTTGTTCTTAAGGCCTCTCTCGATTCTCTTTAAAATGCTGGACAGACTTTTCGGCAAACCCAAAGCCGCCTTTTGTGTGAGCGTGCTTTCACTACTCCAGTTCTGACACACTCAAACACATCTCATTATCTCACGTGATTGGTGTGTCAATCTCGTCCGTCTGCACGCGAGTTCAACAATAGCGGAATTAGAGCCAGTCTCGCAAATCCTTCTTTTCTTCACGAGACGTATTAGCATTTTCTTAAAAAATATATCGCAGACCCCAACCCCCCTGTCCCATTTGCCCTAGTGATCTCCCGGCATATTTGGTGTGGAGTTGGTCGACTGTTGTGTGGCTTAATTTATTGAGATGGAAACGAAACGGTTTGCGCTCTATTGTCCGTCTGAAGCAGTCGGAAAAGAAGGCATAAGACAGAAGGGGTGAGAGGGTGCAGAGGGCTGTCCAACATAATCGATCCTCGAGCTGTTAAAGACAGGCAGGCGAGCCTCAGTCCCTTTCTCGCGCACTCTTCCTACCCCCCGTTAACCTTTGCTTAACTCGCGTGCCATCACCCGCACACATCCTAATTGGTTCCTACAACTATTCACCACTAATTATCAAATTATCGCATTTCTAACGGAGAGAGGAGACTCGATTAGGTCAATTTAGAATGATACTTCCCGATCATTGATTCACATTTTAGAATGCACCTCTAGGGCTATAAATGTAGCCCCCGATTTAACTGGATTTAAGTGAAGAGCCCTTGATTATTGAGTCGTGTATTTATTGACATGAGTATTAAGGATCCAGATGCCATGTGAATTGAGCAATTATCAAACAACATGAGAATAAGAAATATGAATGAGACTAAAGACTCGTTGAAGGATTGAATTTTTGGACTTTATTTACAAGGGGACAAGTTACCCTTCAGAAACCCACTTAATAGCCGCCAGCGCCATTCCAGGCCAGCTACTATAGAGTTGTATTCGAAAAAAAGTATTACATGTTAAAATAAAATGCATAATAACTCCCACCCAAATTACCAGCACTGGAATGGGAGCCAGTGAGAGATAGCCCAGAAGATGGACATTGCATTATTACCACAATGTGTTAACATATAAGCATGGACGGCACGTGAAACATTGTTTCTATAGGATATCCTTTCTTCACTTCCTTCCCAATCTGAAAGTGTTAAAATGTTCAGATCAATCTAATTTCAGCCATCTGTCGTTTATAGCTGCAACACTTTGAATAAATTCCGAAATCAGACAAACAAAACGGTTAACACCTCATGAATACAGTTTTTTTTACACCCACACAGATTGAGGGAAACTTTAGGGCCAGTTTAGCTAACCCAAAGAAATCTGTCTCCCGCCACTCCCTTTTGCCTTCCACTTCATTACCGGTTTTGTGTTCGGGAGCGGGCAATCTGTGCGGTCATTCCCGCCCGGCCCCACCAGGTTTCTAATGACTTTCCAATGATGATTTAAAGGTTTCCTCCTTCTCGTCCCCTATTCTCCCTCCCCTCCCCTGTTCCTTGTCTCTTTCACTCCTTTTGGAGCTTTTGAATCTCATCAGCTTTTGTCTCGCTCTTTCTCGCCTCGCCGCCCCTATACGCTATCCCTGCGCTGTTTTAGTGAAAGAGAAGCAAGAGGTCAAAGGAACACGCACATAAAGATTCTCACATTGGAGGTGAAGAAAATGGAATGGCCGTGTGTTATTGCCGGAGGAAGAAGATACGTGGTCCATACATTAGCCTCAGGAGGGATCGTTTCAATTGGAGGGATGAACAGAAATTAAGCTTGTAACTGAATAATTCCGCTGAATTTGAGATGGTCTGTAATAACGAATATATGCGCTTTCATCAAACAGATACGTTTAAAACTTAAAAATAATTAAATGGTTTGTGGGGAAACCTACATATTTGCTTGATTAGTCACCACCCCACACCAAACACACACAAACACAAACACACACACACACACACACTTGTTGGCAGTGGCCAGAGTGGGTGGGGTAATAAATGGACAGATGGGGAGGACAAGTCAAGAAAACTGTTAATGGGAATGGCAGACGTCTGGTTTAACTCATGTGAAGTTATGTCCGCTGTTATAACAAAAACATGCTGTTGGCATCATTGACCAACAGTTAAAATTGCCATTAGAGATTTAATAACGGGTAGGCATAAGATGATTCTAACCTGTGTTAAGGGCCAGGGCCAGTGTACTAATGCATTCATGGGATCATTTACAATCATTTACACCAGGATTGTTTACTCAGTACATTGAACGTGTTGTTTGACAGGTTCTGATTAAATTGATTTATTTCTCAATGTTTTGCTTGATACTGTAGATGTAAGACTAACCCTGCTTGATAACCCTTGACCCCCATCCAGAACCTCAGAACTTGGGGGCTTTTAGAACTCTGCCGGTCTTACAGAACTTTGTGCAAAAAAACCTACTGACCTACTTTGTAAAGCCGATGAGTCACACTCCAGAATTACTGACTGCATTAACGGCCGAGGTGGAAACAAGTCTTTAAAGTAAACAACGATGCAGAAACGTTCCCTTTTCCTCCCACCACCCACTTTACTATTCCTCTCTCTCATCTTTCTCCCACTCTCCCGCTCTGGCTCTCACATCACGTCTCCCACCCATCTCTGTCCCTCCCCCTCTCTTTCTCTGTCGCACCGCCACACCCCACCCACCATTCCTTCCTCTCCCTCTTCCTCTCCCTCTTCCTCTCCCTCTCTCTCTCTCTCTCTCTCTCTCTCTCTCTCTGTCTCTGTACATGCATTCAAAATTAATCAACCAATAGTTGTACTATGGTGGTCTCATCAGCCCATGTAGGATGTGTATGCCAGTATGTAAAGCTGATACCGGCCCGTGCTTGAGAGAGAAGGACAGGGAGGAGACAAAGGGTAAAGAAGGGTGAGGGTGGGGGGGAGAGGGGAGGATTGAAGGAGAAAGAGGTGGAGGGAGAGAAATTAAGAAAAAGGAATTCAGTGAAAAAGTGCCTATAATGAACTAAGAACCTTGGTCAAAATTACATATTTATGTGCATGTTGGTTAAGATTGTTAGGCTATTTAAGCTTGGAAAACATCAATCTTCCCTGCTCAGGGTTGTTCTGCTGTTGGACCAGTCAAGTTTGGAACTTTGACTGCTGGGCAGTTTTCCAGTGGGCTGCTGATATGACAAACATGATTAGCCTATCATCAGATGATGTGTCATTGGAAAGGAAGTTGGCACTTGCAGAACTCTCAGGTTAAGGGACCCAACACAACATCTTTCATAAACAATTCAATCTAAAAGTAGAACATGCTTCTTAAAGCAATGTGTAATGTGAGGGGACAAGGCACACATGCAGAATACACACAGCACACACACATTCACAAAACACACAGACAGCACACACACGCACCCTGCCCCCTCCATGCCTTTGAAAAGTTTAAAAGGGTCTCGTTTCCATACAGGAGAAAACTCCTTTCCCCGGAAGTGACTGGACTGGATCATTGAGATTGAGCTCTGACTGAACTGGATCTTCTGGATTCCATGTTTTATTAACTGCATTTGGACATGGAAAAGATAAACACAATGAATCAAACTGGTTATCTCTAAAATACGTGAGGTGTGACTGATGGCATGAAACCTGTAAAAACTGGGTTAGCCCACTGACCTAAAGCCTTGACATTATTTAGCATTTTCATGCAGTAAGACTGTCTATCCTTCTCCATTCAACAGCTTCTAATAACTACTCTCTCTGGGAGTGGAAACAATTTAGTTTATCAATCAATCAATAAAATGTATTTTATAAAGCCCTTTCCAGATCGGAAACATGACCAGATGGACAAGGACAGGGACAACGGAGTCGGGAGATCAGCAGAGTGACAGCTGAAATCGTCAGGTATCGTCTTGATCTGCAACACAACCAGGAGGACTTTGGCCAGGGACAGTAACGGGTCAAGCCTGGTGCTCTGCAGGTGTGGACCAAGACCTCATGCCCCCCTAAGTTTACAATAGCAGACATTTTTGAAAATGCATACCTTAGGTTTTATGGTGGAGAAGGAGAACTGACCCTACTCCCCCAGCAGAATACTATAGTAGCGTAATACCTCGGGCTGTATCTAGTTACACTCCTAGAAATAAGGTGTCAAATGGGTTCTTCATGGCATAGAGTTCTACAAGAGAGAATATATTGATCAAATGATCCTTTTTTGGAGAACGAGGTTCTTTGTAAGGCAGAGGGTTCTAGTTAAAACCTTGTAACACACATGGAGCTGTTTTTTGGTAAGGGTTGATTATTTCATGATTCTATGGAAGGGAAGAATCATAGTTTCAAAGGTTAGAAGGCAACTATATAGGATGATATATGACTCCCAGAATGATCTATAGGAGGAGATTTTCAGAAATGTGTTTTGCATATACTGTTTGATTTAATTATTTTTAATTGTACAAATGTAATTTTCTAAACTAATACAGTCTATAAGAAGTTGTACTTTTTATTTGTTTAATAAAATTACTTCAGCACCCATCACTGAAAGGATTTTCCGGTTATGATCTTACCTATCTTGCCAGATTTTCTGAATGCAATGCAGATGACTAACGACTCCATTTGCTGGACATCTCTGACAGGATAATAATAGGAATTCCAACTTTGCCAGCCAACATTTGTAACCTGCAGGCCTGATGTTGTCTGTAAAATAAGAGATTCCTAACTCTATTGTGTTATAATATTAATAATAAGGCCATCAAAGAAATCCCTAATGAAATAAATACAGTATTTATACACAATAAATAAGTAGAATTGGATAGAGGAAAATAATTAAAAATACCACAAAAAAATTCTCAACTTTTTACATCTAATTGCTAACAGACTTCCAGACACAAAGTGAAATGTAGATTATTTAACTACTATTCCGCATCATCAAAGCTTTTCCCTGAGGAGCTGCTGTTCTGATGATTTCACTTCCCGCCAAAGCAGCCTCTTTTTCTGCATGTGCATCTCTGGAACGCTGTCACACATGCTGGCATCACTGTATCAGCATGAGGGGGAGAAAAAGGCAGTGTTCGATTCATCTGAACCGTTTGTGTGTCACAGCAAAAAATACAAATAAAAATAACTTTTTTTTAAATTCAGGCTTTGTTGCTGAAGTGAAGCCAGACAAAGTTTTATTAAAGGGAAACCATGAAGTTCTGCCTCATTAAAAAGAATGCCTGCTCTATATTCAAGGTCTCTTTGGTCCAATAGAGGCAGTGACTGGACTGAAGTGAGTTTGTTATGCCTTTTGGGGTCCCTTGGGTAGTTAGATAGACCTGAAAGAAGGGTTAGGTACTGTCACCCTGTAATGGTCTGAGGAAGAAGGTTTCTGCTTTAGCCAAACAATTTTGTTTAACACATCTTAATTAAGAATTCTCAACCAAGCCTTGACTGAAGGCACATTCTAATTGAGATGTGAAGGGTACACCCGCACCAACAAGGTCCAGTGGATTGGGGAATGAAGTGCCCATTCCTGCTATAAGCTCTTGCAGTACGTGATCATCAATCCTGGTACTGTAGGGTCTAGGCTTTTCTTTCTTTCCCAGCACTAACATATGCTCTGCTTATCAAGTAATTGGTTTAGCTTGGTTATTGGTTGTACTTTGCTGATACAATTAGGAAACAATGTGAAACTGACAACCACATACAAATAAATATATGAGTGTTTGGTTAATAAATAGCAATTAATGAATGAAATGCCTTCCAATTGGATCCAGCAAAGAGGCACACTGTAAAACGTGTTATTGTCAACTCATCCTGATGTCTCCCATAAATATTTGGTAAGATTAAAATAGCGTCCACGTGGCTGATATAGTAGCCTAACTCGGGATCATTATGAGATTATAAATACACATGTGGCCCCCGAGGCTGCTTGCGAGTCTCACAATGAATTCGAAAATTTGACCTCATTATTGTTCAATATAAGAGTATTATGAGTGAATTAGATCAGCCCCATGATTGAAAGTGACGGACGTGGGTTTTTGTTGGGCAGATGGACAGAACTCTGGGAGTTACCCTCTCATGACCCCCTGCAGATGGCGCGACCAAACCAAACCCTTCTTCAAGAACAAGTGGAAAATCTCTAATTTACCGGAACCGAATCGTCAATAACAAAGACAATTAAACGTGATTGAGCTGCGCTTCAGCGCTCGTTAACCTTGTGAAATACGCTCTAACTGTCGCGCAGACGAAAGTGGTCATGTGGTGAGGTATTCTACAGGCCTGGTTGACCGATGAAGACACATGAATAATAATCTGGTGGTCATACATACATTATGGGGTTAAGTGAGCCTTCAAAGACACAAGATGGCATTAGATTTTTAGGCAAGTAAGGTTTGATTTCTCAGCGAGAACCTTAAATGAACACAGGATTTTTCCATAATTATTCTAGAAAAGTTTAAAATAATACTCTTAATAGTCTTTAGCGTAATATTAGGCTCATGCCTTTTAGGCTTTCCCATTGTTTCTCCCCCACGTAGGCTGCATGACAGGACCCCGGCTGGCTATAACTAGTCTACTAAAGAGACTTGTGGAATTTGAACAGCAGAACTTAACTTCTATACATTAGCGTAAACATACATTATACGCGCATCTCTTTTGACCTGAAACGAAAGAGATCGGACGTAATTTTTTTTCGCGTCAGGCCTAGTTAGAACACCGCGGGGTCCCTGTTCTCCCCCGCCTAGAGCGGAATGCGTGAGGCAGGTGTACGTTTGAAACGGTTAATGAGGCGCGTCTAAACGCATCAAAAGGCGCACCGTACTGTGCGCCATTCTTCTCGTTTTGTTGCTCCTTACTAAACGAAAGCCGTCGGAGTGTTTTCCTCGCTAAACGACAGTGAATAGGCTCACTGGCAGGGGTTGTATTGTAATGATCTAAACCCCCGATGATAGCAACTTTAACCAACAGTGGCGAATGGTTATATATGATTTATATATGATAAACAAACCTTGTAAAATAGTGAGTATTCATACTCTGTAGAATGGACAGAAAGGGGTGTGAGTGCCACTTGCTCTCAGACTCCTGCTTTCTGACACTGGACTGTCTTCAAGACCAACACAATAGGCCCATAGGTCTATAAGAACGATAGATCTCTACATATGCCTTAAACCTAGGCTATTCCAAAGACATACCAGCCCAGTATCACAATATTTCATAAAATAGTCATTTATAAGTCATAGAACATATTCTAAATACATTTCTACTTTAGTTTATAAGAATTGCATGTAATCCATGAGGCCAGTGGCATAAATCTGGGTGTGCAGGAGGTGCGGTTTATCCGAGCGCATGGTGGGTTTGGGGCCCATGCTTGGCCTCTATCATAAAATGATTTTGTATTTCTATTTTACATTGTGTGTTTCTATTCTGTTTTCATAATTAGATGGCAGAAGTTAAATTAATCTAAGGCAGGATTGGCTTCACATTGACTGACTGTACCCACTGAAACCAGGTTTACTGACTACCCACTGCACCCACATTGACTGACCTTTCCCACTGAACCCACATTTATTGACTTTACCCACTGAACCCACACTGACTGACCCTTCCCACTGAACCCAGTTTGACTGACCATTCCCACTGAACCCACTTTGACTGACTCTACCCACTGAACCCACATTGACTGACCCTTCCCACTAAACCCAGGTTGACTGACTCTACCCACTGACCCCACGTTGACTGACTCTACCCACTGAACACATGTTGACTGACCATTCCCACTGAACCCACTTTGACTGACTCTACCCACTGAACCCACATTGACTGACCCTTCCCACTAAACCCAGGTTGACTGACTCTACCCACTGACCCCACGTTGACTGACTCTACCCACTGAACACATGTTGACTGACCCTACCCACTGAACCCACGTTGATTGACTGGACTAGAAACTCACTGAACTGAATTCTGATTTGCAAAGTGGTTAAAAGATGATCTGTACCTTCATAGTCCCATTGGCTGAATATGGACCTATTGTCTTTATCCAAATGAACACGGTTGAAGTGAAGATATGTGAGAGCCACACAGTATGTGCAGCCAGAGAATCTATGCCCTTTTGAAATATCTTATGTCCACTGTGCGGAACCTCACCTCATTTTTTAAGTCCAGCTGAACGAAACCACGCTGTAATTATCCGCCAGTGGTAAAACGATGAGGGGTTGGATTGTGGGCTAGCGAACGCTGCATGGCCACTACGTCACAGATCCCGCACCGCCAGAATAGATCAGACACAAATTCCTTTCATGAAAATGTAATACAGTTTTCTGGAAATGTGTAATTAGTTCTAAAATGTTCTAGCACCTGTGGCATGTTGAAAACATTTTTTTGATAAAGTAACAGATGGGATAAGAGAACACTCTCACCTCCAGGTCTGTCATGCACCACAGGGGTTAACACGTGTTAATTGGTTAATAGTTGCATTATTCTAAAAGGAAAAGTGAGCACATCTGAGGCGCGCGCGTGTGTGTGTACTGTGTACCCATCTTGAAAAGGAGACAGGAGATTATGCAAATTTGCTTTTGTGACAGACTCACGGAAGATGATAATACCTCATGTGGAGTTTAATGTACCACCTTCATGCTTGTGCAACCACAACAGCGCAATCTGTTCCATCAGAACTCGTGGCCATTATCTACATCTCTCTTGCACATTCAAACGCAGCTGACTGACACACGCCAAGCAATTGGTGCTAAATGTAGGAATGCAGTTAAGATTTTGATGACTTCAAAGCACTCCGGTACTCCGCATGGTGTAATGACATTCGTGATACATTGGCATTTTATAAGCGTCACCTCTCCCTTGGATTCAGACTGAAGTTGTTCTAGTGCGAGGACAGCAAAAAAAGGGACTGGCCTACTTTCTGCTCTTATGGAGAATATAAATGAGCTTAAGTGATTTTGTGCTAACGCCTGTCTGATTTTAATTAACAAGCAGCCTTGGTGATAAAACCAACTCTGTCTATATCCACCCACCCTCCGCTGTGTAACCTAGACGTGAAAGCTCCGGTTTTCCAGGGAAGTGAAAGCGAGGGACTACCGCTTTTGGATTTTAACAATACATTTTTGCTCCACTGCTGGATTGGTTGAACAGTGCCGAAGAGCCCTTCCCCAGCCATTTTTCGGCTCGTCAAGACCGAGAACGTTGAAACGTATAGCGTTCTTATGTTTGCAATATATTACTTTTACAAAAAAAAAAAAAAACTAAATTGATTGATTTTCTTTCAGGAATGCAAGCAGCAGCCTATTGGCTGGTGGAGGAATCTGCTCGTGCAGAAATGTCTATCAATTTCTACAAGTCTGGAATTGCAGCCTCTTGGTTCTGAATAAACTTGGGAAAATGGAGAGATGGCGTGTAGGGGGGTTCTGAAAAAAGAGAAGAAAGAGGCGGGAGAAAACGAGGAAGAGGGAGATGGAGAGTGGGAGTTGGACAGAGGAAGATGAAGAGAAGAAAGGGAATGGAGACGACTGCTTAAGTAAAAAATACATGAAATTCATCAATTTTAACCAAATGCCCACAAGCAGTGAGGAGGCGCAGTTATTTCGACAAGCAAATTCTCATCTCCAGCGCATGGCTGTGGGTGTTTTTCTAACACACAGACACACACACACACACACACACACTCTCTTTCAATCAAAATGATACACATAACACAAATGCAAGATAAACACACGCAGACACACACACACACACACACACACACAAAATAGCATTTTTTCCTAATTAAATGTAAAGTTCAGTTCTATATGAGCTCCTATCATTCTTGTTTCATATTGCATTCACTACATAATCTGTGCCATGTCTACATGTGTAGTTATTGGGAAATAATGACATTGCCAGTCATTTGAGATACACAGAGAGAGAATGAGAGAGGACACGTTTTGGGCATATAGCACTAACGAGCTGTGTTGTGCTTGGGGCAATATATGTGATGACTTGAAGCCGCTGTGCGTGTGTGTGTGTGTGTGTGTCTGTGTGTGTGTGTGTGTGTGTGTGTGTGTGTGTGTGCGCATGCGTGTGTGTGCTGACTTGAAGTTGCAGTGTGTTTATACTGATTGGCTGCTAAGGGATTCCAGTCTGACTGATAATCCCAACATAACTCTGCCTCTCCTTCTCCTCTCTGATCTCATCCACCTATAGTGTTCTATATAGAATCTCACATACATCCCAGCAGTCTCTCCTCCACTTTGTACTGTGCTCTTCAAGCAGCTGCCACTTAAATCACGTTCACATGTCCGTTTTGAAGGGCAACTGAGACAGTGAAGAGAGCCACTATCATAACATCTGAAATGAAATATGGCTAAACACATGGGAGACTGATTTAGAACTAGTTTATACTTCTCAAATCCTGCCCTCATCCTAACATCACCATAATCTAATCTCAACCTTAAGAGAGGGTAGGTTAGACTAAGCTGAACTCTGTGCTTATGTCTCTCACTGACACTGCCTGCCCCAGGGCCTAGCTGTCCTCAGACCTATAGCATGAACAGTACAGTCACTAGTGAAAGTCTACTCACCCCTACTCCACAGTCTTCACGTTGTGTGAAACAGGCTCGTCTACCTATTCCAGGGTTTTTTACCACACCATTCCCAAAAAAGTTGGTACGCTGCATACAATTTAAATAAAAACAGCATGCAATGATGTGCAAATTATTCAAACCCTATATTCAATAGAAAATGGTACAAAGATAACATATCAAATGTTGAAATTGAGACATTTTATAGTTTCTTGAAAAATAAATGCCCACATTGAATTTGATGCCAGCAACACGTCTCGTGGAGTACCAAAAGCATTTGGACAGTTGGTTTCGCAGCTATTTCTTATTAGCCAGGTGTGTTTGTTTGCATCGTTAGTGCAGCACAGGAGACCTGCCAATGTCTACCCATGATTCTAGGTTTTACATTTGAAGTATGTTTCTGGTGTCATGTAGATGTAGCTCAATATCATGAGGTCGATATATTTAAATAATTTGATCAGACATAGCCCAAAATATTAGGCATGCCAACATCAGCTTTAAAGAAGAAGAATAAAACACAAGAGAGAGTTAACTGATGTTTCCTTCGTGTCGTGATGCCATACATTGCTTGCTATTAGCTACTTGGCCATCTGCCAAACATTTTTGACTTCTCTTGGTATGAACAATTTGGTTAAATTCTGTAGTCACAAGTTTATCACCATGCTATTTTTGTTGTCTTCCAGCTTTTTGCATTCAACTTTTCAACACCTGTACTCACTTTGTACATAGTAAATGAAGCTACCCACCCAAAAAAATGCTTCTATGCCATTACATGCCATGATAGAAACAACATGATTGAACAACATGATTCAGTAAAAGCACATAGTAACAACTGCTGATGTTTAATGGGCTTAATACCATAAATGTGACTGACTGACCAGCAGAACAGGCTACACCACACGACGCAATACAAAAGTAAACCTCAAAATCAGAAGGGCAACGTTGCTAAAAAGCACTTAAAAAGAGCTTGTGGAGTTCTGGAACAAAATGTCATGGACAGGTGAGATTATCCTGCAGCAAAGTGACGAAGAAAAGGGAAGTGTGGACAGAAAAAGTAACTGCCCATGGTGTAAAGTATCCACCTTGATGGTAATGTTCTGGCTGGGGCATGTATGGCTTTTATCAGTGTATTCATTGGTGAAGTGTCTTGCATCAGTTGACCAGTTGTTGGGGAAGTATGACCTGCTTTCCTGAGAAATCTCCCATCACACCAACCGACAACATTCTGGTCTTCTATTCTGGCTTGTGAAACAATCTTATGGTTTTACAATTTAACGGACAACAATTGAGAGCACTTTGGGACAAGGACCTTGACACGCCTCTCTCTTATAAAACATCAGAAGATATCCTAGACCAGATGCCCTCATCTTTCCCATGTGTCAGACAAGGTCTAATGGAAATCAATATTGTCCACTGTGTCCACATTACAATGTCAAAATTAGCCAGGATCTACCCCAAATCGCACCCTACCTGTGACAGATGTAAAGCGACACCAACTACCCAACTGCCTGTTTTGGATATGTCCATAACTCCAACTCCATTTGTGAGACAGGGTCTTTGATCGTCTTAGTGAAATGTACAATGCAACTGTTGAGGCCCATGCTTGAATTCTGTGTGGGCAGCAGTTATGTATAATAAAATCGAACATCCTGTTTTGTTTAAAACTAGCAACGATTAAGTTCACTTTGAGAGGAGTAAGAAGTAAGAAAGCAAGAACAAGTAAGAAAACACAAGGATAATTTTGATTGACTCGAGGAGTTTGGGCCTGTGAGCTGGCTGGAGTTACAGCTGGTTCACTGGTGGAGTTTTACAGTTGGTTGACTGGTGGAGTTTTACAGTTGGTTGACTGTTGGAGTTTTACAGTTGGTTGACTGGTGGAGTTTTACAGTTAGTTGACTGATGGAGTTTGGGCCTGTGGGCTGGTTAGAGTTGCAGTTGATTGACTGGTGGAGTTTTACAGTTGTGGGCTGGTTGGAGTTTAAAGTGAGAGTGTATAAGGCCATAATCGGAGGGACTGGAACAACAGGCAGCCAACACCAAGAGTCATATTTATTTTGCATCAGTCATAAGTCTGACACAAAAACAAATGATATTAGTGACTAGAACATCTTACCATATCATGGGAGAGCTGACAACCAGTAAAATGATTTGTGTAAAAACTTTCTAGAAGTTACTTAACCTGTTTGTGGGCACTGCTGTTTGTTTATAGACCAAAGATAAAGAAATGTGATGAGAGGAGTAACTCTGGAAGATTATTTACATTTGCTTGTCTTTACGGACAGATTTTCCATACTAGGAGAACTATGATTTGTCCCTCCCCAATATATCACTTTAAACAGAACCATGTAATTTCAAGAATATTTCTAACATGCAATGAAAGCACTTGATTATAGCACACTGGTTACAGACACTAAATAGCATGTTTTTATGTTTTAAAAGATTGTGACCGCAACCCATTGCCTCACAATATTTTGGTTCAGTCCTCAGGAGGACTGTAACTACTTCAAAGAAAGGATATGTTAAACATTTCTCTACTTTTACCGCTCAATACAATAGGAAACGTTTATAACCATCACCAGTCTATATTTTCGCTAGATTGTATTACAGGTCACACTTTGTTAGCTAGCGGTTTACTGATGTTAGCTAGCTAGCTACGATAACATCAACCATTTTGAATTTCAGGCAATGAGAATCCTGCAATGCAATGCATGTAGTGTTCCCTAGCTGGAACTGTGACTGTGTTCGTGTCGACCGTCCGAAAGGCACTCAATGCATATAGCTAACGTGGGGTTTTGTAAAAAACAATGTACAATGCAAGTTGGGAATTGTTCATAATCATTCATTTTGTGGACACGTAAAATGTTTTGCCCACTACAGTGTGGTCAACTGAACCCATAACACACTTTTTCAGGGACTGGATGTTTTGCCTCTATATCAGGAGTTTCAGTGACCAAAAGAGCTTAATTCTGTTTTAACACAACTTTTTAATACTTTTGCAACAAACTGAAAATTAGGATCAGAATGAATGTTTTTAAAGAAAACTGAGGGAGGAGAGTTAGAAAGAATGGAGGGAGAGAAGAATAGATGTAGATGGAGAAGTAGACGTGATGGGATGTGAGAGTCATTGGTATGTCAGAGGGAGAAAGAGGAAGAGAAAAAGGTTGCGTGGGAGGGCCATAGGGGGCTGATTAGGGGCCCCTGGTTTGAGGCGTTCAGGGGTTTACCCCCACTAAAACCACACACACACACACACACACACACACACACTCTCTCCCTCTCTTTTTCTGGCTCTTTGACAAAGGCCTTTGAACTACTGAAGTCAGCGTCACACATTTAGGCATGCTGTCAGAAAGCCCTGTCTTCTCTCTGTGAGCTTAAATAATTAACCGTTCTTCTTTTGTTGCTAGTTTCATGTTTTTGATCATGATGAGGAGAGCGTTAGTGCGTCTACATTATGGAGCAGTGTATGTGTGTGTGTGTGTGTGTGTGTGTGTGTGTGTGTGTGTGTGTGTGCGCGTCTGTGTGCGTGTTGGGAGTTTTGCATCTTGCATTATGTACAGCACTGCGATCTGACAGTGGGTTAGACTGCAGCTCAGGTAACTGCTACCTGTTAACCCTTTCAGTGACGTTTGGATGCTTTGATCTTCTCTAATATGTTGTCTGTTCAGAATGCTATAATTGAAGGCCCATTCTACTGTAGACTGCATTTCTTGAGCTCTCATTTTTGTGGAAAGATATTTTATTTAAATAACAAATTCTTCAACATCCGGACACAATTGAATGTGTAATGTACAATCAAATAAGTATGAAGACACTAACCTGAAAACAAACACTTCCATAATGCAAGAGAATACACACTCACCAGGTTATGGAATTTTCAAATAGTAGTTCACACGAACTATGGATGAGTTCTTAGTAAGAGTAATTACTCATGCACAACCCTCAAATCAATCTTTAACTCACACACACACACACACACACACACACACACACACACACACACACACACACACACATATTGAACCCACACATCCGACTTCAGTGTTCCCCTCAAGTGCCAAAAGACAGAAAGCCCATAAGAGTCAATCGGGCAGAAGGAGTCAATCGGGCCTGACGCCTCCTACTGACGTGTGGTCATGAAACATTAAACACACACACGCACAGAAACAATTCACTTTCTCTTTGTCACATGCACCCCCCCCACCTGATGCCTACATAAACATATGCTTATAAAACATTAAGCTTATTGTTTAGAGGCAGTGAATCATGTTCTCCCTCATCATCTTCTATTTATAAGGACCGAAGGAGAGATCCCCCTGTGTTTACGACAGTTTTGTTTTTGTTTTGTTTTTTACTGAGTATAATGTAATATTGCAGTAAAATACTGGTGGCAGTGTAAGGAGAAATATGTCATTAATGTGGTAATATCCAGCAAGCAGTATTCATTAAAATGTAGAAGCAAAACAGTAATATCCAGTTATGCCACGTCCCCTTGGATGGTCATAGAAGGCAAATTTGTCTGCCATGGTAAGTATTAAAACAATTCTACTTTCACTCATTTGTGGCGAGTCTGTTGTTGCTTGTCTTCCTCCTGCTTGCATTTAAAAACCTGACCAACACAGATCCTAATATCCATTACAGTGAATGGCAATATGGAAAGTACATCTCAACAGCTCTATCTGTAAAATTAGAAATAGGTCATTTGTGCTTGGATCTTGTCTTGCAGTATTGGCTGGATCCATTGATATACTTTTTTTATCTAGGTAGTCAAACATTACACAACACACAACGCAACAATACCTTCGACTGTAACTTAACTAGCTACAGTAAAAAATAACAAGTTGCTCAAAGTCCCATAGCCTGACAGAAAAGTTGGTTACATTGAAACTTGTGAGGGTTCAGCAAAAACTCATTTCTAGACAGCAAAAGCATGTATATAATCTTTAGGGTCTCTACTTACCATTCAGTTTTTGGAATTTGTTCATTGCATCATTATCTAAGTAGTATTTCATATTGTACATGTTCTGCACAAAATGAGCAGTTTTGGGGAACACAACTGCTGAGGGAATGTCCAGGTTACCTGATCGTCTTATTAAACTAATTCAGCAGTGTGAGTCTGAGCCAGAGATGAGATGATCAGACAAATGTGAGGGACAGTATACTATGGTAGAGTACTCTGAAAGGGATACTATAGTAGGGTTCTCTGAAAGGAATACTACAGTAGAGTCCTCTGAAAGGGATTAAATAGTAGAGTCCTCTGAAATAGATTCTATAGTAGAGTCCTCTGAAAGGAATACTACAGTAGAGTCCTCTGAAAGGGATTCTATAGTAGAGTCCTCTGAAAGGGATTCTATGGTAGAGTTCTCTAAAAGGGATACTGTATTAGAGTCCTCTGAAAGTGTTTCTCAAACGTCATGTACCACCACCTGGTTCATCTGAAGTTCTGATATTGTGTAGCAAACTCCAGGTGTTAAAACGTATGCCTTAAAAAGTAGGAGACTGGGGTAGGAGGCTGTGTTCTACTGTTAATGTGCCTGGGTCTCACTTATATGAACCTTTCCCCAGTGGAGACTGGGGTGCTTACCACGTCTGACGGACCGATGGCTTTCGTGGTGGAAGACATCCTCCAAAACATTGGATTCAACTGAATGATCAAGACAAATCCCAACACCACCCTTTCACTTTATGAACCTAACATAATCTAGCTCTAACACAAGAGAGTCAACACTTTTTGATAACATCCTAAACTAATCATGCAGGTCTGAGCCATTGTACAAGCGCAGTCTAGGCAGACTGGAGCGTGTGTTATTTGGTTAAAGCACAGAGCGGTTTAAACAGTTGGCCTAATCACCGGTATAGGCTATGACTTCTATAAATGTTTGCTTCAAACACAATAGCAATAGGTAGCCTAAATAACTACAGAAACTTGTGTTTGATAAATCATGTTTGTTTTTATATGAATGGAATAGGAGAATGCATGGAAAGGTTCTTTGGCAGACTGGGGACATGAACGTTGCGCACCCAGAAAGGAGAGCTCAGTGTGTGGGAATATAGGGTGTTTAACCTTGCTCATATAGTCTACTCTGGCCTGTGGTTTTGGGCACCAAGACAACATAATCCTACAAGAACAGAATAACGTGACAACTGCAACAGCCCCACCGCCCCCCAACCTGGGTACACCTGAACTAACATACCAAAACCATAGACACAAATTATCTGACAGCTAGAGGCCCAAAATGACGGTTAACATACCCCCTCCACGTAGGTCAAACACAATTAATAATATAGATCAACCAGTCCAGTAGGAAAAATAAATACATATACAGCTAAATAAAAAAGCCTTCCATTCCATTCATTGGATGTAATAAATCCCAATCATGTGCCCTCAAAAAGCATCTCAAACAAGGAAACGGCCTGCTTTTCGCATTCAGTTTGTGATGCGTATTGGTGTCTTCTTAAAGTCTTAAGATGTCAGTGGGCCCTTCCAAGAGAGTTCAACCCCTTGCAAGTCCAATTGTGGTTGGTTGATTTTATAGTCAATCGAAAATACTGCTCTTATACAGTTAAATGGCATATGCCTTCTGTCAAGAGTCTGAAGGCCTAGCCCTGGCTTAGCTGCTTAGAGACCACGAAAGAAAGATTCTGTGGATTTTATTTTCTCTTTGAAAATAACACTTCTTTCCACCGAAACTAAATAGATTTTATCAGAAGACCAATATATTTTTTAAACACAAAGTCAATAAAAAGGACTAAATAATTCAAAATTATAATATAAATAGAAAAATATATGTGCATCAAACCGTACATCTTTTCTAAAGGTGTAGAATGACCTGACCATTCTCCACTGCTCAGTTCATAACTTAACCTTTCAAGCTGTGCTTCTCTCATTTCTGTACAGCCTCGGATTCAACCTGTCTGAATAAAGCCTAAATGACAATGCGAATATATATAAAGACAGAGATGGGGTCCTGGGTCACACCAAGTCTCTATCGAGAAACACAAAATCCCCCTCTCACACTCACAGACACACACTGCAAACAGATAAATAATTTAGAGACACACGTAAAAAATTGAAAATGATTAGACATTTGTTTGGGTAGCAAAACGTATTGGGGATGAAACCCTTTATTTCAAACATATCAAGACAGGCGTACACGCACACACACTTTTAAAGAGACACACAAACTCAAGGACTCTCACACACTCACAAAGGCACACATTAGCACAAACACTCACACACACCCTCACAGAAACACACAAGCAAAAAGACAAGCTAGTCAGGTGGAAAGGAAGTGGGGAGTGAACAGCAATGACAGTCACACACTCCTCAACCCCCCACACACACACACACACACAGGCAGGCAGGCAGGCATGGTCAGGACAAGACATCACCCAGCCCCCTAACATTTATTACTCGCTTGGTTTGGATGGATGGAGTTTCATTCACATGTTAACCATTGTGTGTGTGTGTGTGTGTTTGTGTGTGTGTGAGAGTTAAAGATTCATTTGTGTGTTGTTAACCATTGTGTGTGTGTGTGTGAGTTGAAAATTCATTGTTTGTTGTTAACCATTGTGAGTGCTAGGCAACATTTTATGTGTCTGAACTCAACCCTGGCCATATGGCCCCTCAATCTACTCCTCCTATGCAGGCTGCTCTTCTTCTCCTCTTCTCCTCAGCTATTCTGGCCTCTCCCAGACTGTCTCCATACGGACGCTAAGGGAAACAAAAGACCTCCAGAAGTACAGCATAAATCTGCAAGGTGCTTTGGCAAGCTGTCTCTGTGCTACATCCACATGCTCACAAACACACACACACACACCCTGACACACAAGTTTACATGAGAATGAAACTGTAGAAATGTGGCAGAGACAGAATAGGTCAGTTGGGACAGACCCATAGTAGTGTCATCTGGGATCAGGGTTTGGGATACTGTCCAAATACATCACTAGGAACAACATCTGATGTGCCCATTAAAAGCAGAAGCTATCCTCCCACGTCTCTTTATTCCCTCTCTCTTTCTTTCAATCTATATCTACCCCTTTCCCCTTTGTCTCTCTGTCTGTCACACTCACTAACAGACTCTGAACTTGACATCCAGAGTGTGATTTCTGACAGGTCGCAGCTCCTCAAGGCCTTCTGTACATGTGTGTCCTCTGTGACAGGAGGTAGCCTGGGGTATCCTAACTTTAGAGGGCAAGTTGAAATATTAAACTACCCATCCAATTGGTTAGATGTGCAGCCTCTATGGATGACACAGTGTTCTGACACAGGATTGCATTACACATCCACACATATCACATGTACAATGTACACCGAATGTAGGCACTCATTTTCCAATCTATTTTTCCTTCCATCCTCACAAGTGCTCCAGTTCCTGATGAAGAGAAACACTCCCAAACCAGGACGCTGCCACCACTGTCATTCATTGTACTTTAGGCATGTTCTTTGGGTGGAAAGATGTCATGGGTTTTTGCCAAACATATTGTTTTGCGTTTAGGCCAAAACAGAAAATGCTGATCTCATCTGTCCGCAGCACATTTTGACATTTGGGCTGGAGTTCAAACAAGACTTGATATGCTTTTTTGGAGGAGTATTTTTTTACATCCTCCCATAGAGGGCAGATTTGTGGAACACATGTATGCATGTGGTCACATGCATACAGTCTCTGCCATAAAGGCCTGGAGCTCCTTCAAAGTTACCAGTGGCTTCTTGGTAGCCTCTCTGATCAGACTCCTCCTTGCCCGGTCATCCGGTTTGGAGGGAGAGCCTGATCTATGCAAGATCTGAGTGGTGCCATACATCAACTACTTAAGAATGGTAACTGTTCACCAAGGGATGGACAAAGCCTTTGAAATCGTTTTATATCCATACCCTAGTGCCTATCCACAACTTTATCTTGTCATGTTTTGAGATTCGCTGGACCCAAGTGCAGACAGGATGAATAAAGAAAAGGCTTTTAAAAGCAGTTTGGAAACATGAAAACTACAAGTAAGGACAGGTAGGCAGGCAAAACAACATCGACTGTGGCAGGAATGTACATCAACCTATTAGAAAACACAATGACTGACAAAGGACTAACAGAAGAGGGCAAACTAAATAGGGAGCTAACGATGACCAACAAGATACAGGTGCAAACATCAAGGACAGGTACAGGGTGCGGATAAGGACACAAACAAAAACCAAACGCAACGGGGCTACATTCAAAACCAAACCAAACGTGAACAGAACGTAATATATCTTTCAAATGTCCCTTTCTGCCCATAGTGAGTTCTTTGCTTTGAATTGTGCTACAAGAAGTGGAGTCATCTATGAACAACTGCTTTTATTGTGAGCTAATCAAAGTCATGAAAATTGATCACAGAGGAAGGCTGTTTAGCTTGATTTGTGATCTGAAAGGTTTTTGGTTATAGGAAGTTTGAAAATGTAATACATTTTTATAAAAAAAACAACCACTTGGATATTGTGAGTTACTGTTTGTAAAACATGTGTTATGTGTTATAATTTCAGGCTGTAAGGAAATAAAAGGGGAACACTTTGAAAAGGGGTGGTTCTATACCCATTGTACATCACATATACACACACACACACACACATCACCGATAACACAGATATGAAAGTTTTTCCTGTGTTCGGTCAGCTGTCTTTCCTCACCTGCCCAGCACATAACTCACAAGTAACAATTGTTTGTGTACATGCACACATGTGTGGAGGTGTGTGTGAGTCGGATAGAGGGGTGGATTTGTACTTGTTTTTTGCACATGGTCTTCGGCTTTTCCTAAGGCCAAATTAGTGCAGGTGACTGTTGCATAATAAATAAGGTAACAACAAGGACAGAGAAACATAGTCACATACATATATATTCACTCCATGCCAATCGGCTCCATGTAGAAACACACGCACACTGCTGTACAGTGTGTTGACAGCTTGCACCCTTATGAGAGCAGAAGGGTTAGGACCTGAGAGAACTCCTCAGGCTTTTCTACACTGCTTGTCTATCACACACACACTCACTTGTGCACACGCACTCACATGCACACACATGCACACACCCCTCCTAAGGGAAACTGCATAGATTAGCAGCTCATTACCATATCGCAGAGGGGCAAAGCACAGGGGGCGTAGTGTGTGTTTTATGTGTGTAGGTTTGTTGTGTGTGTGTGTGTGTGTGTGTGTGTGTGTCTCTTCAGCTTACACCCCTCAGAACATTGTCCCCCTCGTCACCACGGCATCTGTTTAATTATTTACCAGGTGTCCCAGAATGGTGCCCACTCTAATCAGGAAGCAAGCCGTCATGCCTTGACAGGAGATAACGCATCATGGAATGGGTTTTTATTGCTACTTAGACTATTATTTGAATGAGGCAGAGGCTGCAGATCCAACAGTTCTCAGTCCTTTTCCTCCACGGTGTCTCTGGTTGGATGGATCCAGAAGCTTCTGCTCATGTGTTTATTGTCTATGTGCTCTTTACATATCTAGGTGTTTCGCACACTCCTAATTTTTTCGGAATCTGCCTTACCTCACCAGTTTCCTGCATTGATTGAACCTCATCACTTCCCTGCCTTCACCAAACCTCACCAGTCACCTGCCTTCACCAAACCTCACCAGTTCCCTGCCTTCACCAAACCTCATCAGTCCCCTACCTTGACTGAACCTCACCAGTTCCCTGCATTCACCAAACCTCGCCAGTCCCCTGCCTTCACCAAACCTCACCAGTCCCCTGCCTTCACCAAACCTCACCAGTCCCCTGCCTTCACCGAACCTCACCAGTCCCCTGCCTTCACCAAACCTCACCAGTCCCCTGCCTTCACCAAACCTCACCAGTCCCCTGCCTTGACTGAACCTCAACAGTCCCCTGCCTTGACTGAACCTCACCAGTTCCCTGCCTTCACCAGTCCCTTGCCTTCACCAAACCTCATCAGTCCCCAGCCTTGACTGAACCTCACCAGTCCCCCCACCTTCTACCATCCTGACCACCCATGTAGGGTATGTGTAGTCTCTTTCTTACAGTTGACTCATGCACTTCGACATTGATTGTGGTAATAGAGGCCTGTATACCCTGTGATGTTACCCTGGGGTTCTTGAATTTGATGGAATGACTTGTCATACTGTATGTATTCTGCCAGTGATCTGGATTTTTTATTGGTTGATAATCTGTCAGACAGTGGAATTATTCTTTGAATAGCTTAAAAATGTCTTTGTAACCCCTCCTAGTTTAATGGGAATCAGTAATCTTTCTTATGAGGGCCTCAGATAGATCTTTTGATCTTGATATGATGTGTTACCACAAAACCATTTGGTTAAGACCGCACCAGACCAGGTTTCTGATCTTTATGGATGGATGGACCCTGCTGAATTACTCTCTAATGATTTTCAAGTCATTTCCACTTGATTCAAATTCATTTTCTATGTTAAGGTAAGGGTGTACAAACTTTTTCCATGTAAGGACATTTCATTTCTATTTTAATTGTGTATATATTTCAAAAGTCTACACATGTTATGAACATGTTTTTATAATCATTATTTATTCTACTTTGATAGTTCTTTTTTATTAGAGAATTAGTTTCAAAGAGCTTCGAAAATACAAAACAAAATAATATAATAAAATGGCTCCAAAAGAGTAGGTCTGGACTAGCATTTTCTCCCAGAGATGAAGGTTTCTGGTTATTAATGCCACCGGCAGGTACAACAATATTAGTTGTGGTTAAAAGAGAACCACATGGCCTGAGCAGAGTGAGGATGGATGGTCGATGAGGCCAATGATCAGATCCTCCAGTGGCAGGCTTCTCTCTGTTATAGGAGTCTGACCAGCGTCTTGCCACTCCAGCCATTCTAACTGTGAATTCCAGCCATTCTAACTGTGACTTCCTGACATTCTAACTGTGACTTCCTGCTACAAAAGTATTCCATTCTAACTGTGGCTTCCAGACATTATTTCTGTGAATTCAAGCAATTCTAACTATGTCTTCTCACTATTGTAGCAACATTTGCAATGTAACTGTGATGGTCGTGCTGCCTTATCCCAGCCTGGATTGGTGAAAAACAACACAAACTGCCTATTCCCTGGTGCAAAGAAGATGTGACGAAGAAATGCACAACGTGATGTGCACATGCACAAGAGCTTCTGGATACATAGTGCCAAAGAGTAAAGGTCTGTGTGCCACTCTGTTAGATTAATCAATTTGCTCTTATTAAGCAGCTAATCCATCTATCCTATCAGAACTTAGATAATCCGTCACCTCATCAGAACAAAGTTAATCCATACATCCGATCAGAGTGACAGGGAAACAGGTTTTTCCAGCAGCTCAGAGCAAATCCAACACCTGTCTCTGTCCTGCCCATGACCTCAGAGGGTGACTAACAGCTGGGGACCGGTGGGAGTTATTGTTTTTTGTAATTCAGCTTTCCTGAAGCACCAGATAAAGGACCAGATATAGGACCAGATATAGGACAATGTATAGACCCAGATATAGGATAAGGTATAGGACCAGATATAGGACAAGGTATAGGACCAGATATAGGACCAGATATAGGATCAGATATAGGATCAGATATAGCCTCCATAAAGCACAGCCTTAATTTTAAGAGATATCCTTGGTCAATATCAAGGCCAACTATATCATACTCCTGTGAGCTCATCACAACAGTGACGCATTCGTAACGACACTATTCAACATCAAAACCTCAACCCAGAAACAAACCCCTAGTTCTTCTAATCAGAAATCAGCTTTCAGTGCCTGACTGGAGATAGAAAAGAGAATTCATTAAACTCAGCCACCCACCCTGGCCTGAAGAACAGACAGAGGGAGAGGGGAGGTGGGCGGGGGTAGAGAAGAGAAAAGAGAGAGGGGGCTTTTGCAAAGCAGAGGCCCTTGAAGTGAATTGAAGAGAGGGGTTTATCAGAAGAGCTCTGTCATAGGAGAGAGAACAGAGAACAGAAAGAACAATCCAATGAGGAATACATGGATATAGGAACACTAGTTCCAGGAAGAGCAGAAAAGGGAGATGTGTTAGAGAGGGTCAGTTATTCCCTGTAGCCCCCCATACACATACAAAAACATTTTCACACACAAACACTGGACTTTCTCTCTGTAATCACTGTTCCTAATCCCTGTCCATTCAGTTATGTTATTTTCCAGAGGTTTTTAATAATCCAGGTTTAATCTGAATAGATAAGTGGCCACTAAAGCGGTTTATCTTATTAGACTTAAATAGCCATTTAGCATTGATTAATCATATACATATAATTACAACCCTGTTTCCAAAAAAGTTTAAAAGTGTAAAGTTTTAAGAAAAACAGAATGAAATGATGTGAAAAACATATATCCCCAATATTCAGTAGAAAATAATATAAAGACAAAAAATAACAAATGTTGAAACTGAAACATTTAATTGTTTCTAGAAAAATGTATGCCCACATTGAATTTGATGCCAGTAACACGTTTCAAAAAAGTTGGGACAGAGGCAACAAAAGTAGTCTTAATTGGCAACAAATCAGTAACATGACTGGGTTTAAAAGTATTTCAGAAGTAAAGATGGGGAAGGGTTCACCACTCTGTGACTGCATAGGCAAATTGTTCAACAATATAAAAATAACATTTCTTAGCGTAAATTTTATAAGTGTTTGGGAATCTCATCATCTACGCTACATAATATAATCAAAAGATTCAGAGAATCTACAGAAGGAACAAGGCCAAAAACCAATATTGGATGGCAGTGGTCTTTGGGGCCTCAGGCTAATGTAGCACAGCATTAAAACGGACATGTTTCTGTAGTGGAAATCACTGCATGGGCTCTAGAACACTTCTGAAAACCATTGTCTGTGAAGAAAGTAGATCACTGCATCCCCCAATGCAAGTTAAACTCTACCATGCCAAGCAAAAACCTTATACAAACAAAAAACAGAAATACAGCCATTTTCTCTGGGCCCAAGCTCATTTAAGATGGACTTAGGCAAAGTGAGAAACTGTTCTGCGGTCTGACAAATCAAAATGTGAAATTATTTTTTGGAATCATGGACACCTCGTCCCTCAGACTAAAAAGGAGAGGGACCATCCGGCTTCTTCTCAGCGCACAGTTCAAAAGCCAGCATACAGAATGGTATTGGGGTGCATTAGTACACTTGGCATCTGTGAAGGCACTATTAATGCTGAACAATGCATACAGGTTTTGGAGCAACATATGCTGCCATGCAGACAATGTCTTTTTCAGGGAAGGCCTTGCGAATTTCTGCAGCACAATGCTATACCACATTCTGCACATATTACAACAGCATGGCTCCCAAGTAAAATACTCAAACTGGCCTGCCTGTAGTCCAGACCTGTCACCCATTGAAAACGTTTGACTCATTATGAAACAAAAAATAATAATTATTATTATTATGTTTATTATTATAAAAATACAACAAAGGAGACTTTAAACTGTTTAGCAGCTGACATCCTATATTAAGCAAGACTGGGAATACATTTTACTTTCAGAATGACAGCAATTGGTCTCCTTAGTTCCCAAATGCTTACAGTTAAAAGGTGATGCAACACAAAGGTAAATATGCCCCTGAACCAACTTTTTTTAACTTGTTTCTGGCATCAAATTAAAAAAGATTTATCATTTTGCACTATTTTTAAATAAATATAGGGATACATTATTTGCACATCTTGCATTCCTGTTGTTATTTGCATTTTACGCAGTGTCCCAACCTTTTTTGGGAAGGGGTTGTATAAAGAAACATTTTCAAAATATTCTGACAATAGGAAACTCAAAAACAAACACAGACAAAATAGAGACATACACCTGACACAGACATACTGAGACACACACACACATTCTGCACTCAAGACCTTTTACTATACTCTGTGTCAGAATTCATCTCCACCACTACGTACTTACAGAGAGAAAGGGAAACGGAGGGTGAGAGATAGAAATGAAGACAGGGAGAGGAGGAGGGAGGGGTGGTGCCCTTGAGAGAGGCAAAAGGGTCCCGGACAGAGGTGTTCTAGTGTATCTAATGTGACAGGTGGGCTAAGGTCCCCGAGCACAGACTGGCTGAGACGGATGCAGGTCAGACGCAGCACAGGAGCAGAAAAACACTCATCACTGAGATCAAAAGAGAACAGAGAGAAAGACGGACCCACTCACTGAGGATGCTGGATCACACTGGCAGGCAGACTGGCTTTGCCTCTGCCTCTCTGATACTTCAAACCAGAACCTGGAAACTCCACAGGATGCTTTGTGTGTGTTTGTGTCTGAGTGTGTGTGCCAGTCACCTACAGGGTAACCTGGGGGTGCAACACTATTCAGCTGGCAGAGCAACGGAGCCAGAGTGAGGTTAGAGAAGGACAATGCCGGAGAATCCACATGAAATATATGGACACACATTAGAGGAAGGCCCATATGTTGAATCCAATAGTTAAGACAATGAAACAATCTGTTCGCACACTAGCGTGTGGTTACACCTCTGCATTGCCATCTAGCGTTTATCCAATAAGCTACATCCTCTCTAGTATGTCACCTGTATTATCAGTCATGAGCTTTACCACACACTGACAATGCATTATTATATATTCATTATATTAAAATCGAATTTATCAAAATTATATGCAACTGTTCAATGAAAGGTGTAAGCTAACAGCATTCCTCTCTTACTCACACGCAAACAGACACACACGCA